>BQNB010047167.1:0-40665 GCA_026074375.1 Tanacetum coccineum | reverse complement strand
TTTCTTTTTGCTTAATTCTTGTTCCTGCTTGTTCATTAGGTTAGTAATAGTGTAGTGTAGCTTATTTTGATTCTGTTTAGCTTATTCCAAGCTTATTTTGTGCCTTTGAGTTTTAATAAAAGCAAAAAAAAAAGTTAAGTGTTTTCTGTCTGTTTTATAAGCTCTTTTCTAGCTTATTATTGATTTCCAAAAAAGTTGTCTTTACAAAAAATACTTATTTTCAGCTGTTCTATAACTTTGCTTTTTAAAGTTTTTGCAAAAAAAATAAAAAGGGAAGAGGGGAAATCCAGGGTGAGCAAGGCTCGAACCCTGGACCTCTACCCTCCTCACCTTTTTATAACACAACACACCAACACACTAACCACTGCGCCCTTGGGACTTTTACGTCCTAAGGTGCGTCTTTTATTCTTTTAAAGACGTTTTTAAGTTTAGTTATAATAAGCACTTCGAGTGCTTAATAGATTTTTTCCGGCTTATTTAGTTTAGCACTTTAGGATTTTATATTTTTCCTGCATTCTTCTTATCATTAGCTACTTGTAGAAATTTTCTAGGATTTTTAGATTAAAGTTTTATAATTTTCGTGAATTAATTTTGTTAAAAACTTTAAAAATTCATAAAAAATAGAAAAATAATCAAAAAAATAGAAATTTTTTTATAAAATTTTCTTTTATCATATTTTAGGCGTAGGTTTGAAATTTACTTCCGTAGGGTTAAAATTTAAGTATTGCATTTTTTAAAGAACGGGATTTGATCCCCGTTCTCGTTTTTCTTTAAAATTTTAGCTTAATCACCCTCGTTTAGGATTCTTAGCTTTTTTTCTACAAGTTAATAATTAGATTAGAAAAGTTTAAAAAATTATTTTTAAGGTTTAATTTAGGTTAATTGTCGCATTTCTTTCAATTCCCCGTTTACGGTTTTAATGCTAACGTTAATTTTCATTTCTTTTTACTAAGTTTTCTGCATCTATCTAACTTGTCATTCATAATCAGTAGGATTTAGAAAAACCCAAAACAAAATACTTTAACAAACCATTCAAAACCGCGCGATCATAGGACTTAACCGATATGCAATTCACGAGCTTGTCGCGGGAAAACGACCCGGCTGTTTTTGAACAACTTTTGTTTAATAAGTTTGTTTTTTTGAAGCCAGAATAAATACTTACTATACTATTATTTGATATAATCCTTATATACTTATATATTATAATATATATATAGTGTGTTCGGACCGCGTATCAAATTTTTGGCGTCGCTGCTGGGAAGTGTGTTACGATTATTGTGTTTCGTTCAAAGATTTGTGTTTTGAAGAACCTTCCTCGTGAAGTTATTTTCCGTTTGTGAATATTTTTAAATATAAAAAATATAAAAATATTTTACACTTCTATTTTCTTTTTATTTTAATATTAAAAATAACCAATTGTTAATCGTTGTTACGGCTCACCTTTAGATTACGTGCTATAAGGGAAGTTTAAGGCGGGTTTGATTAACATCACCCAAAAGGAGAAGGGTTTACTTCCTAAATAGCCCTCGCCTTACCAACTCCTCCGCTTTCTTGTACGTATTTTTAGAGAGCTATCGTGCACATTTAACTTTCTGTTAGCAAAAATAGTTTTCTTCTTATTTTAATTCCTTTTCTTATGTATTATTTTCAAAATCTAAAAATATTCTTCTTTATCCTCTTATTCGTTTAATTATTATCTTCTTTATCCTCTTATCCGTTTAATTCTTCGACATGTCTTCGTATAACGAATTTGGTTGTTCATATTGTGGAGGTCCGTTTAATGGGAGGAAAACTGTCCGAGCTGTAGCAGTGAGGAATACCGGAAATGAGTTTGTCTATGACCCAAATCCTTATTCTTATGATGAAAACACCGAACTTCTTCAACCAACCTCCACAATACCAATACGAGACATACTCGTGTGAATTTTGTGGAGGGAACTCTTATCCGGGTTACGATTGTCAAATAGGGAACACACCTGTCTTTGATCAGGGTCCCTGTTACAATCAAGACTTTGGATTTAACCAACCTTTACATTATTTTACGAGTCAACCACAGCAATTTCCTTGTAAAATTACGGGTTCTTCATGATAAGTTTCAGTGTCAACACCGTAACCAAAATTTCATCAATTATTCTAGATTCTTCATTGTGACCAAATTCAAACCCCCGCATCAGTTTCGATCATCATCACCTCAAGTGATTCCAGAAGTCATTTCTTTATTTGATAGTGAAACAAAGAACGAGCTTTATAAAATGATGTAAGATTTTACGAAAAGAATGAATCAAGAGTTACATAAGCAGGAGGTTTTACTTGCAGCTCAAAGAGAGCAAGAATTACTTGCCCAAAAGCAACAGCTCAGGAAAAGAAAGTTCCCTCTCTAAATTCCGTCTTTCGTCAACTAATTTAAGAAACGTGTGGCACAAAAGTTTGTGAAGAGGAAAAGCAAAATATGGAAGATACGATGCTAGATTTGCTTGAAATTTGTCGACAAAAAGAGCTTTATTATATTCATAATAATGCTGTATTTAAATTGAGAGTGCTCTTAATCTAAACTTCTCTTGATTAATTTGAATTCTCAACGTCTCGATAAGGAAAAGCAGGAAGTTAAGAATATCGTAGAGCAGGCGACTAAACGTAGAACTCGTATTACAGAATCTTTGCAGAATTTTAAAGTTATTCACAAGGAGAGCACTATTCCTTTGAATAAAACACCTCAAATTTCTCTAGTTAATGCAATCACACACGACTTACCAACTGAAGAACCTGAGTACTCTCTAAGTATGGGGGATAAGCATCTTGACACTATTTCAGAAACGGAATCGGACAAATTAATTAAGTCTAGTGTTGAGAACCTTGTCTCAATCCCAATGAGATCCGAGGATTTTTCCAATAATGTAATAAAGTGTGATATGCCCAGTTTTGTGATAAAAAAATGATTTTTATGACTTTTTCTAATCCCTCTTTGATTCTAATGATGATTTCCAACCTCTATGAATGACAAGTCACTTTCTAATGTGACGTTTCGAAAGAAAATTTCAAAATGTATTCGATCCCTCTTTTTGATGACGAAGAAATCTTTTCTACAAAGATAGATCCGCATTCCTTTAATGCCGAGTCTAATCTTATCGAATCTTTGCTTAATCGAGATACTTTGATTGATTCTTCTCCTAAGTTTGATTATCTTCTCGAGGAGTTCTCCGGTGAACTCGCTCATATCGATCCAATTCTACCGGGAATTGAGAAAGCCGACTTTGATCTAGAGGAAGAAATCTGTCTTGTTGAGAATTTGTCAGATGATAATTCATCTCCACGACCGCCGGAAGAACGTAATCTAAAAATGTTGATACGATTATCGAGTCTCCCTCTCCATCTCCTATCCCCGTTGAGGATAGTGACTCTCATACGAAGGAGATCGATTTATTTCCTTCTTCCGATGACTCAATGCCTCCGGGCATTGAGAATGACGACTATGACTCGAAAGGGGATATCCGTTTTCTTGAAGAATTGCTTAGCAATGATCCCCTTCCCCTTCCCGAAATTGAGTCATCTAACCTTGATCATTTTAATGATCCGTCATCTCCTCGTCCTCCTCCGGAACCACCGGATGTTGAGAATTACTTTGATGTTGAGCCCGATGCACCCGTGATAAACAATTTTGATGAGTCTTTAATGAAGACGAATGTTTTGACCCAGGGGGAGGTGAGATTGATGTTTCTCAAAATATTGAAGATGACGATTCCTTCACATTTTTCATTCGGACTTTTCTCCCGTATCACACCTACCCTGTGGATTCTCCTTTACTTCTCTCCACCAGGAGTGAAGACACCATTTTTTTGACCCACGGCATCTCCACTTAGAACCGGTGGCATCTCATCGGGGTGGAACTTTCATGTGCTTTAATATTTATCAAAACATTAATGAAACCCCGATTGAGATTTTCTCTTCCATTTGCTTACCCCATGAACAACTTAATGCGGGGATCGAGTCAGGCTAGTGACTCGGTTACAAAAAATAAAGCGCTTCATGGGGGGCACCCCATGCTTATCCATCTTTCTTCTTTCTTCTTTCTTATTTCTATTGTGATGTAAGGATGCTTGTACTCTTCCGATTCTTGTTTTTTGTGCTTGGTATTGTTTTAGGATATGCACACCAAAAATTTTGAAGACTCTCGTGTTCAGATGTTTTTGTCCCGGTCCACGCGAGCTTCCTAGCATTTTGCTTGCAATTATTTGGGAAACCGATAATCCTAGATTATTATCGACTAACAATTATCTTGTAAGCATACTTATAAATGGCTTGCAGATTTGTGATACTTTCTCATGCTTTGGATTATGCATTCGACTTTTTGAGTTCTAGTATGGGGTTTTTAAGTCTTAGGCTAGGAAACATTGAGGAGAATGTTTAATTTTAGTATGGGGTAGTATATCTTCGATATGATCTTACCTACCTTTTCCGTTGATCTCACGTACCCCGTTTTCCCACAAAAATTTTAAATTTTTAAGTCTTAATATCTAGTTTATTGTTCATATAAAAAAAATATATGTTGAAAAATATAAATAAATAGTTGAAATAGAAAATAGTTGACACGAATGTAGGTTTTCCGTTGGTGAGAATGAAAAGTAAATTTTGACCCGATCAGTTTTATATCTTAGCTTTCTCCTTAACTTTAAATAGATTGATTTTGCTAATCTTTTATACAAAGAGCTATAAAACTCAAGTATAGCTTAACAAAGTCAAGAATTTGCAAGTTCCCATAATTGATTTTAAATATGCGAAGATCAATTTATTAGAGTTGAGATTGTTGCCAGTCTATTTGACTTGTTAAAGTATCGATCTTAATTCGTTAGGCTAAGTATTCACGAGTTTCTTTTTTAGAAATTTTAAATTGTAAAGAACAAGAGATGATAGAGTAGAGTATAAGTTTTGATGCTAAATATAGAATAGTTGGATTTCTTTAAGGCTCATAAAGGTTAATTGTGGATTTTTGCTCCCATCAGCTTAATAAACGTTATATAATTGTTGAATGAATAAAGTTTATTTGGTTTTTGCAATTCTTAGTTTAAATCACTTCGTAGAGATTCCTTCTGGTGAAATTAAGGGTAGCACATCCCGAGGGTTTTGTCAGTGTTTGGAGAAAAGACTCCGGACCACGGTCCGGCTCGCATACCGATGTGGTATTGTTAAAAGACCACAGAACATAAATTTGGCGATATAATAATATGTAATTAAGCCGAAGCCGAAATAAGACCACTACCTCTTGTCGGCTCACAACCGATGTGGTAGTCGTTTAAAGGGTGGAGGTAAATAATAAATAATAATAAAACTGTGGGCTGATAAAATTATTGCAACTTGCCGTTCACAACCGATGTTGCAATCTCTAAAATAAGGCACATAGTAAAATCTGAGGACTGATAAAAGTATTTGTTGCATCTGCCGGCTCACAACCGATGTTGCATTGCAGCCATTACTAAAAGAGTCTAGGAAATTACCGAGGTCGCAATATGTTTGCTGCATCTTGCCGGCTCACAACCGATGTTGCAGCCTTCTAAAGGACAGAGGGTTTAATAATGTTGCAATAATAATAATAATAAAGCCAAATTTCGACTTCGGGGTTATCTAAATAAATCCTTCGTCTCTGGACTCGTAGTTGAGTTGTTTCGGATGAAATAAAAAGGATAACCCCTAAATCATGCGAAATTAGAACCTTAATGTACCTTATTCTCACCATATCGTCTCTTTAGGAAAGGATTTCAAACTATTAATGGTCTAAACCGGGTTTACTTTATTAATAAGGACAAAAATTTATTTGTCACCAATAATAATAATAAATAAAATCCTTTCCTAGAGGAAATTAGGATAGGGAGGAAAAGTAAGTACACAATTAGTTTTTATGAGTAGTGTTAGCATCATAACTTGTATTTTACAATGATCTTGTTTTTAAGCTTGGCTTGGAGAGGTGAAAGTCGGGGACGATGAATTTATCCATTTGGACACTTTTTGTACTTTTTGTTCCGTGATCCTAAAAGTTATCAATGAATAATGAAAGCAACACATTATGTCACACATGAATAAGTTGTAAGTTATAAATTATGAAAATCATAAAAAATGGAAAAATCTTTGGAAAATGGGGAAACGGGGTGTTTTATAACTTGTGATTTCTTAACTCTCCCCACAAAAGTCTTTGCTACTTTTCAAAGATTAGTTTGGGGAGGTTTTGAGGTATTTGGTTTTAGAGCATATAATATTGCGTGAGGACACGACAATCACTTAGTTTGGGGAATTTTGATATATGAGAAATCACATATCCTTTTTAAAAATGGCCCTTAAATGAACAAATAATGCAAATTATGCTTGTATTTGTGTATTTTGTCGTTTGTGAATGTGTAGGTACAAATATTGCAGAAATATAAGAAAACGGTCAAAACTGGGCAAAAACGAACACGAGAACGGATAGAGTGCACAAGAGCCAAAAGTTTTCTAGTAAAAGGTCAACAAAAAGTCAGCAATGGTCAAATCATGGTCAACCACAAAAGGACAAAACTCTTAAAATATCAAAACAGCCCTTATTGTTAAATCAATTGCACCACATGTCCCCTAAAAATTAATAACACCATTTAGTCCATTAAATATAACAGACTAATCTCGTAAGTCCCTTTGTAAACCTTTAAATTCGTTAACATCAAAGCCCAAAGTATAAATCCACCAGCCCAATTTACCTTTTAAATAACCATGACCCAAGACCAACTTCCCAGTCAAACCAACGAATATAAAGGGTAAAAATGAGCAGGAAAAACTATTGTTACTATTCACGCATCTCCCCCAAATTTATCATGCACCCATATTACCTTTGTTTAAGTATAATTAACCTTTCTACAAGCAATAAGTGATGCAAGCCATGACGTTTTTCATACAGAAACAAAAAAAAAACCCAACTTGCAATTCCCGTGCCATATGAATTGGGGGAATGATGAAGTGGTAAGAAATCAAGGGCTGTGATTAATCAAAAGAAGCACAAGGACAAATCAAGGGCTGTGATCAAGGATAGTGAATCCTCTCACACAACTAACACACCAAGGAGTGTCCAAAAGCCTAGATCCTTCCACTGAAGCCTATAAAAGGAGAGCTCCTCACACACACAAAATCCATCTAGGAGTAGGGTAGTTTAGAGTAGTGTAGTTTAGCTTATCTCCAGCTTATTCATCTTTTCTTAATGTAATCTTTCTTTAAAAGCATTGTAATCCTTTTCTTATTAATGAAATTGTATTTTTACTTTAAAATTGTGTTTTTACTTTTATGAATTTTGCTAAATAATATCTTAAGCTCTTAATAAGCTCTCTTTACTCTTAAGCTAGTTTGTCACTTAGATTAAAGCATCTAAAAGCTTAACTAAGCTTATTGATACTCATTTTCTCCCCTAAATGTACCTCAGCTTTTAAATGCAAAGTAAGCCAGTTTGGGAAGGGCTTATTGGACGCTACCAGCTTGTTCTAAACAAGCTGGAGCTTGTTGATTTAAGCTCATTTTGAGCAAACACCTCTGTTTAGCTGAGGTGTGAGGTACACCTTTCTATATAATTTCCAGCTTTACCTTATTATCAATTTACATTCTAGCTTATTTTTGTATATTAGCTTAATTTACTTTTCATTTGCTTATTACTGTTGCATTTAGCTTAATTCTGTCAAATAATGTTGTTTGTTGCTTTTTAAGTTCACTAGTTTGCTTAGAATTAAGTTTGCAAGTTAGTGTTTCAAATCTGTCAAAAATACCAAAAATAGTAGCATAGATAGTTAGCTTATTGTTTCTGCTTATTCAGTAGTTAAAATTTGTTCATTAGGTCTTATTGTAGCTTAACAACAATCTGGTATTTAGATTTTGAGCTTTATCTTTCATAATTATAAGCTAAAAAATGAGTTTTAACTTTCTAAAGGAGTGTTTGGGCAGGACAGTATTAACCAAAATTAATACTGTTAGGATCCTTTTGGTCCTTCAGTTTGATTTTGAACTTCATTTTATAGTTTATAAGATTAGGATTTTAGTGCTTTGTTACGTTTAATCAAGTTTTTAAAAGTTTTTGTGTAGATGTTTGAATCTGAGAGCATTAACTCAGATTTATATGCATTTTAGGCTCAAGTTTGTTCTAGCTGTTTTAATTGATAACTTTGCCTTTGTTTTATAAGTGCTAGAAGTAAGTCCTTAAGCCTGCATTTGTGATTTTAAGTTTTGGCTTTAAAAAATTTGTCGAGTGCATCAGTAGGGTAATATAGACAAATAGCCTAGTTTAAGCTTAATTTTCAGATGGTAAAAGTAGTTATTATGTCTTAAAATCCATAGCACTAATAGTTTATAGGTTAGTTTAGATCTGTTTAAGCTTAGTTTGCATTAAAAAGCTTATTTTCTTATCTGTTTTTAAGTCTAAAAGTAGTACTTTGTCTTTTTATTCAATAACCAAAAGTAGAGTAAAATGAATTATCAGCCTTTTCAACTAGCTTTTTCATTCATCTTTTGATTTTCAAAATAGTTTTTAAAAGCTGTTTTAAGTAGCTTTTTGGTCAAAGTTTTAAGTGGTATAAGCCAAAAGTCATAAGGAATCTTTTAGCTTATTGAAAAATAAGCTCAAAGTTGCCTTAAGGGACTGTTTGGGTTAACAGTTTTCACCAAACTGCTTATTTGAGATTTTTAGCTTATAAGCCCTTAGTTTTTGTTTAATTTATTTTCAAACTAGCTTATTAGGATTAATTTTTAGTAGTGCATAGCTTATTAAGGTTTGTTTTTAGCTTATTTTGTCTTTTCTTAAAAATCCAAAAACATAGTTAAAAGTCAAAAGTAGTTTTTTATTCAGCTTTTTCTTTGCTTATTTGATTTTCAAAATAGTTTTTAATTGCTGTTATAAGTAGTGATTTAGCCAAGCTAGAATTTTCAAGTCATTTTAGCATAAGGTTCTGTTTGGTCACTTAAAAATAAGCTCAAAGTAGCTAGTTTGTCTGTTTGGCAAACTATTTTTCTCTTAAGTGCTTATTTGGGATTTTCAGCTTATGGCTTTTAGTATTTGTTCAAATTTAGTTCATTCTAGCTTATTAGGTTAAGGGTTAGCTGTTAGTAGCTTAGTTAGTCTTGTTTTCATCTTATTAAAGTTTTTCTAACTAGTTGGTTAAGTGAAAAAGCTCAAAATCCTTTAAGTGTTTTTCTGTCTGTTTTATAAGCTCTTTTCTAGCTTATTAGTGATATCCAAAAAAGTTGTCTTTACAAAAAATACTTATTTTCAGCTGTTTTGTAACTTTGTTTTTAAAAGTTTTTGCAAAAATAAAAAAAAAGGGAAGAGGGGAAATCCAGGGTGAGCAAGGCTCGAACCCTAGACCTTTACCCTCCTCAACCTTACACACACACGCTCACACCATCTGCCCTTGGGACTTTTTCGGGTATACTTTGCAAGATTTGATAGTTAACCTTTCTTTACAATTTTAGCTTTTCAGCCCTTTTAGCATATCTGACTACTTGTTTTAATTGCTTTTTCAGTTTTCTTATTTTTCTTAAGTCCCAACTAGTTCAATAGACTTTTCATATTTTTCCCAGCATTTTATAAATTCATTTAGCATTTTTAATAATTGTTTTTCATTAAAAGTGTTTTTAATTCATTATAAAAAATAAAATTCTTTTTCTAAAAATTTTTATTAGTCTTTTAGCATCTAGGAAAATTAGTTTGGCCCTTTAAGGTTCATTTTTGCTCAAATTAGATTTTGGTGTACGTTTTTAATTACCGTTTACGTTTTATGCTTACGTGTTTAATTGTCATTTCTTGCTTACTTGCCCTTGGGACTTTTACGTCCTAAGGTGCACTCTTATTAATTTTAACACCTTTTTGAGCTCATGTTTAAATAAGCACTTCGAGTGCTAACTAGCTTTTTCTGGGCTTATTGGTTTAAGCAATTTAGTAGTTAGTATTTTTCCTGTAAAGTTTACATCGTTAGCTATTTTAAGAATTTTTCTTAAATTTTTAATTCCAAGTTTAGTATTTTTCGTGAATTAATTTTGTTTTAAACTTTAAAAAATCATAAAAAATAGAAAAATAATCAAAAAAATAAAATTTTGTTTTATAAAATTTTCTTTTATCATATTTTAGGCTTAGGATTTAAATTTACTTTCGTAGGATTAAAATTTAAGAATTGCACTTTTTAAAGAACGGGATTTGATCCCCGTTCTCGTTTTCTTTGTTTTTTACTTTAATCACTCTCGGTTTATGATTTCCTTAGCTTTTTCTTACAAATTAGTAATTAGGATTAGGAAAAGTTTAAAATAATCATCTTAGGTTTAATTTTAGAAAATTTAGGTTTTAATCGTCACGTTACTTTAAATTTCGTTATCATTTTTGTGCTTAATTGTTTTCCTTTGAATGTTTTATGTGTTTTAATTGTAGAAATAGAAAACCAATTCAAAAATCTTTGAAACCATTCAAAACGCGCGATCACGGACTTAACCGATTCTCAATTTACGCTTCATCGAGGGAAAACGACCCGGGAGATTCTTGAGACAACTTTGTTTAAAAGTTTGATTCTCGAATCCGACGGAAAATACTTACTATACTATAATTGTTTACATCCTAATATACTTATATATTTATATATAGAGTGTGTTTTGGAACGTATCATTGATCTTCCATCTAATGGTCGAATTGTTAGATGCAAATGGCTCTTCAAGAAGAAGACCGACATGGATGGCAATGTACACACCTTTAAAGCTCGCCTTGTAGCAAAAGGCTTTACCCAAACCTATGGTGTAGATTATGGGGAAACCTTCTCTCTAGTTGCAGACATTAGAGCTATAAGGATTCTTTTATCCATAGCCACGTTCTATGACTATGAGATTGGCAAATGGATGTCAAGATAGCCTTTCTAAATGGTCACCTAAGCGAGGACGTATATATGGTGCAACCGGAAGGTTTTGTAGATCCAAAACATCCCAACAAATTATGCAAACTTCAACGTTCCATTTATAGATTAAGTAAGCATCTAGAAGTTAGAATAAAAGGTTTGATGAGAAAATCAAGAAGATTGGTTTTTCTCAAAATCCTAATGAGCCATGTATATATCTCAAAGTTAGTGGGAGCAATGTTGCATTCCTAGTCTTGTATGTCGATGACATATTACTCATGGGAGTAGCGTTACAATGTTGCAAGAAGTAAAATCTTGGCTTTGTAAGTGTTTTTCTATAAAAGACTTAGGAGAAGCAGCATACATCCTTGGAATCAAGATCATACATGATAGATCTAAGCGGTTGATTGCACTTAGTCAAAGTGCTTATCTAGAGAAAATTGTAAGGAAATTTAGAATGAAAAACTCCAAGAAGGGGTATACTCCAATGATGGAAAAGCCTGACTATAGAAAGTCGCAAGGTGCTAAAACACCTACTGAGGTACAAGGTATGCAGAGAGTTCCTTATGCTTCGGCCATAGGTTCACTAGACTTGATGTTGCCTTTGCGCAAAATTTATGTAGTCATTTTCAGCAAAATCCTGGTAAGATTCACTAGACTGCTGTGAAAACTATTCTTAAGTATTTGAGGAATACTAAAGATATGGTTCTTGTGTATGGGGCTTAACCTGAAGATGAGCTGAAAGTATCATGTTATGATGATGCAAATTTTCAAACGGACAAGGACGATACAAAATCTCAAACGAGATATGTGTTCGTGCTTGATGGTGGAGCCGTGGACTGGAAGAGTGCCAAGAAAAAGCACTACTGATATGTCTTCTACAGAATTTGTGTACATTGCTGCTGCTAAATCATCAATAGAAGCAGTCTGGATAATGAAATTTATTAATGGACTTGGAGGTGCCATGCCATCGAATAAAAGGCCTATGGAGATGCTATGTGACAATGAGCCTGCATTAGCTATCACCAGTGATCCCGGAAACTTAAAGGGAGCCAAAAAATTTCAAAGGAAATATCACAACATTCATGAAGTAATTCAAGAAGGTGAAATTTTCCTAAAGAAAGTTCACACAGATGACAACGTAGCTGATCCGTTTACAAAACCAATGCCATTTAGTAAGCATTTTGAACATGTTATGGCGATTGGAATTGTTCCTGCTAGTAGTGTCATGTAAAACTATGATGTATTAGTTAGTATTTAGATAATTGGATGTCAAACGATTGTTATTCTTTTTTGAATGAATTAATATACGTGGTATCTTGTTTTCATTTTTATAATAATTGTGTCCTATAATTGCATGTTTATATCCATGTATGACTTGTCGCATTCTAAAGCTGTGTCCATTACCAGTTAACGATATGGGAATATTGTTAAGACAAGGTAAATGTGAGTGTCTGGTTACATTCCGAAGAATACATAAAGATGATTATGACAGCTTCACATGTTATTCAATGAGGTTGAATATTGGATACCCCACCTATGATAATCACTTTATGGATCGGCGTCATTGGGTGCATTATACACATGGTGAAAGTTATGTTTATCTTTAGACTTGAGATGCAAGCAGGTTTTGCATGTATGGATAGCATTTCCTGATAATAAGCCTACCGCTAGTCTGTCAAAAGGTAGTTATAAAGGCTATTTTCAGAAATGTTTTGAAGTACATGACGGACACTTGTAGTCAAAATAGAATTTGTTCATCCACTTGAATGGGAGTAAGATACTTATTGGGACCCTCGTTGGTTTGATCAGATATTTACATAGCCGTGCCCAGCATGTAGTTAAGATGATTCTTTTTACATTTGGTGATCTGAATCAGTACAGATGCGAGAAATAGAATCGTTAAATTGTGGAATGACTATTGATCCATATCCATATTTAACATGTATCTAAAATAAAGGGATAGGACAAACTGAATCCATAGAAAGCTGAGTTGTTTTCAAAAAAACTGCAAACTCAAGTATTTCAGAGAGCATTGATGATGTTGCTAGACTATTTGTCAATGTTAGTATGTTATATAATATGAATGAGACATTCGCAAGTGAGATCTGTTGGGTTTGTACTCATGTTATATGGCTAAAAATACGTGAGCCTACAGGGTCACACACGTTATACATTTAGGTATCATTTTATTAATGTTAATAATAATATAATTGTATATTTATTATTTATATTAATATATGATTTGACGAATGAACACTGACGGTCGTTAATTAATTAATTGATTGTAACTAACTAATAAGGCTTTTTAATTGATGGGTATTTAAATGTAATTAACCATAAATAATTAGAAAAGTCAAAAAGTCAACCCAAGGGGTGTTTGACTTGTGTTCGACCAGATTTAGACCCAAGAGGGGGTTGGATTGGGCTTTAAGCTATCTTTTCCTACAAGGAATGTATTTTAGGTAAACCCTAAACTCATCCCTATATAAGGAGGATCCTAGAAATCATAATTCTCATCGCTTGTCTCTCCTTTCTTGTGTTCGATCGCAGACTACAAAACCCCAAGGGTTTTCTGGTTCGATTTTATTAGTGTTATCATATTCGTTGGTCAAGAATTAGCATTCAGGTGATACTGCTAGACGTGTAGTGTATGAACTTCATGGAGGTTACTTCCTTAAGTAACTAGAAGTAGTTTTCGGTAAAGCACGTTTATTATACACGTGCGTGTACTTCAAGATCCGCGTTCGTTACTAGCTTGATTGCTAACGGTATGTTTTCTTATTTATGTTTATGTGTTAATTATATATGCTATATGAATAGATCCGCTGCGTAGCTCGTAGAATATTAATTATAATATTATTTGTTATTAGATAACAATTTCTAACAATTCAAACATATATTCAAGAACACAATGCCAAACGCCCCTAAGTGTATAACTAACTACATTATCACATTTTAAAAACACAATGCCAAGAAACATAAATACAAGATCATCATCATTACAAGTTCAAGAAACACCCACATAATCTGACATCATAAAACGAATATTCAAGAAAAATAAAAACTATATTACAAGTTTAAAGAAATGACATACTATCAGCACGTCCATGAAAAATGAATTGGTGATTACTTTCATTAACCAATTCCACTTTGTAATCGTTCATCATCCTGAAATAAAGAACAACAACACTTAAAAACAAAAACAGAGTAACGCCCATATTTGAAATAAACAAGTAATTACAGCTTCGTTAAGTCGGTATCTCTGCGTTTATGTTGAGAAGAAGCCATTGTTCTTTGTATCTTCAAATTTTTAGTAAAAATTCGTGTGTAGGTTATGAGTTTGTTATGGAAGTTGAATATTGTTTCTTGAAAGTTGGTTTGTTTAGAGGGAGGGAAATAATAGGTTTGATTTATATAGACAAATGATGGTTATAAAATGCATGGGATACAAAAGTTATAAAATACACCATTTTGTTGATAACTTGTTGACCAGGGGTCAACTTTTAGCTAGTGTAATTTTAATTAGTGGACTAGTGTTAAATCATTTAGAAATCTTGATCACTATAAAGTTATAAAATACACCCATGTATTAGCATACTTTATAGTTTATTAAATTATAGCATCTCTGGTTTTTCTATTTCTTTAGAAAGGCAAATCTTACACACTGACAAAACTTACACACTCACATATCACCGAATTAGGTATTTTGGTCATTGAAATATGTGCAAGATGATGTAGATGAGGAGATGCATGATGCTGAAACTATTAAGACTGGGAAAGATAAGGATGAAATGACTGTTGCAGTTGAAGCTGATGTAGAAGAGACTGCAGAAGAAGAGGTTGATGATGAGCTAGTTGGAATAAAGTAGCCACTGCGGATCAAGCCAAAGGAATTACTAAACTTCCTCTAACAACCTCCAGTGAATCTGTATCCTCTGGGTTTGGTAATTAATTCCTTACTCACTGATATGTGCTTAATTACACATATCTTTTACCTCTAAAAACGAGCTTAAATGACCAAAAACAGATAAAAACTGCCAAATATATGTTTGTTTTGCATTTGTATTGTGCAGGAAGTGGATATCAACAAAAAGACAGAAAACCAAGCCAAAATGACAAAACTGAGCATGGAATGGAAAAGACTGTGCAAAATCAAGGCCAAAGTCCAAAAATGCCAAAGTCAGAGTCAATACAGAAGAATCAGCAGTCAAACCGAAGCCGGAACTGAAGAATACTATTGGATGCAATCTTAACCCATCTGATGGGCCGGGAAAGCCCAATAGTATAATTATGAAGACTGTGAAGTTGTTCAGTTAAGAGTTATAGAATTAGAAAATGAGGTCTTTAAGCTTAAACAAGTTGATCACTCTGCAAAAATTCTTGCTTTCATGCAATCTTAAGTTCCATCAGTTGTGAATGCCTATCTTGGTATAAGTCTGGGAGATTCACTGCAAAAGGTACTTCAGTCACATACAACAGAAACTAAAAGGACATTTCTAGGCGATGAATACACGGAGTTATTGAAGAGTCGGCGTAAGCTAACGTTATCAATGAAGTGCCAAAGTTTCTACCAAAGGCAGTAAAAGAAGCACTTGAGAAGACTCCATAATGATTAGCTCAATTCTCCTCTCAAGATTAATTCGCCATTAAAGCTGCTAAGTCTCTTTCTGAATATGAACTGAAGAATATACTCTATGATAAGATGCATGAAAGTCAATCTCACCTGACTCATGACACAAATCAAGAGCTATATGATGCACTAGCATGGTCGATTAAACTTAATGAAAACAATTCAACAAGAGGTCGCAATCCTGATACAGTTCTTAAGAAAATAGATCGTGGAGATGATCAAGATGAAGACCTTTTGCTTAGATCAATACATGGGAAACACTCACCCCTCCACCCAAGAAAAAGCCATCCAAAAAGAAAGAAGACAGAAAAAGAAAGAAAGAAAAAGTAAAGAAACGAAAGAGTAGAAGACTAAGAGGAGAAGAACTAAAGATTCAGAGACATCTAAGAAGGCATCCACCACCAAAGAAACTTCCAAAGGTAAAGCTCCTACCAAAGGCTTTAAAGCTGGCTAGTCTGCAACAGCAGGGGAATCAGTTGAAGAAACAATTACTAAGGTGGTAATAGATGATGCGGTTAACACTGCGGTTGCAGATGTGGTTCATGATGTTGATCAACCACAAGATGCTTCAAAACAAAAAACAGACAAGACTCCCAAATACAATTGGTTCACACAACCTCCAAGGCCTCCTACTTTTGATCCTGAATGGAATACAGTCCAAGTAGTAGATGATGCACCTGAGGAACACTTATTTAATGATCTTTTGTCTGCTGAGAATGACCCTCTCACATTTGATGCACTTATGGCTATTCCAATTCATTTCTCTAAGTTTTCTATGAATTGACTCAAGATAGACAAGCTTACCAAAGCACACGTAGAAGGACCAGTCTACCAGGTGTTGAAAGGCACCTGCGAAAGCAGCATTGAGCTCGAGTACAACATGGAAGAGTGCTACAAAGCTTTGACAGACAAACTTAACTGGAATAATCCATAAAGAGATCATTTTCCTTTTAAACTGACCAAACCTCTTCCTTTAAAAGGCCGTCCAGGTTGTCTAACTGTTGTTATAGAATAATTCTTCAACAACGATCTTGAATTTCTGAAATCATCAGATCCATAAAAGAAGTACACTATGTCTATCACGAAGACAAAAACAGCACGGTATGAGATAGTAGGAATTGAAGACATGGTTCTTAAGCTTTGGAGTGCTACCAAAGTGGGGTATGACAAAGATGTTGAAAAGGGAATCAAACATAAGGGTCCCAAGCGTCAGTTGTGGTATAGATCTCAGATAAATAAATTCTCCAAGCACAATGTCTACTCCACTCAGAAGATTCTTAGTGTGGTCAGCGTAAAAGTCAAGAAACTGCATGGTTATGGTCACTGGGAAGAGATAGTGTTGAGAAGAGCTGATCGACAGAAATACACGTTTAAAGAAGGTGACTTCATCAACCTACACCTGAACGACATTGAGGACATGCTTCTTTTTACTGTTCAACACAAGCTATTCCAACTCGACGGCAATGATATTGTTAACTTTATTGTGGCTCTGCGCATCTTCACAAGAAGTCTTATCATCAAAAGACGAGTCAAGGATGTTCAACTTGGTGTAGAAAGTTTCCAAAATAATCTCAATCTCACCAAACCTCAAAAGACCTTTCTTGGAATTGAAGTCAAATAACTGTACACATCATCATTTGACCTACCAGGGTTTATATATGATGCGCAAACATATGAGAGTGATGCGGGTTGATGAGCTTCATAAGTTCTCGGACGGGACACTCAAGACTGTTCGTAACAAAATTCATCACAGGCAACTCAACTTTCATCTCGGGTACAACAAAGCCATGACAAGAAGAAAATGGCCTGCCAAGGATAAAAGAAGGACAGGTCTTATGGTGGAGTTGATTGACAAGCAGTTGCATGAAAGGCAGATCATCAGGAACTTGGAAAGATTGGTTGGTTCTAGGAAGCTCGAGATAGACTACAGACTGATAACACAAACTGAATAATTGTTAGGTCCAAGTATATATAGTGTTGTGAATAAAGTGAATATGTAGTATTGAGGGGAGCATTAAAATGTTCCTAATAAGGCTTGTAAATAATTGGAACATTTCTCTCCCCAGACAGTTTTCAACATATTTGAATCAATTGATACTCCAAATATCAAGAGATTTGACATTTTTGATAAGGGGAGAAAATGTGATTAAAATGTGCAACGATTAAATGTGATCTTATGGACTCAAGTGCGAACTTCACCTTCTATGTGCTAAACGTTTTCGAATATCAATGCACATGTTGAGGGGGAGCATTTCTAAAAAGGAAAAACTATCAAGGTACTAAAGTTTTCATATCTATATCACAAGTACCTTGATTGAGTTTTTCAAACGGTTTTAAGGCAATGAGAACAATACCTAAAGACCGACCATGTATTTGATTTTATCGAAGTTATAAGGTGGTTAAGGTTAGGTATTCGTTCCCATGATCCAGCCAGAACCAGAGGGATCTACCCAGGGACATTCCAATAGTTAGATTAGAAAGTCCTTAGGTATGATATGTAAAAAGGAGTAAAGTGAGAAAAGAGAATAATGCCGACTGAGACAGAAATAGCACTAGAACAAACCCAACAAGGTGCTAGTTATGAAGTCTTAGTAAGCATTGAAGGGGTTGAAGAATGAAAAAGAAATGTAAAGATAAATGGTGAAAAGAAAGAAGCCCTCCATACACATAGGCAGAAATCAGGTCAATACATATATAACAACAAATTAATTCAATATTAAAAATTCACACATAAAAGTACATAAGTAGATCCACTTAAATAAAAAAAAGTTATTACAAAATTATATACATTTTATATTAAAACTTTAACAAATTTAATAAATAATTTAAATAAATTTTATAACAAAATTTACATACATTTTATAACAAATTTTACAGCATAAAATTTATAGCAAAATTTGCACAATAAGCTTTAACAAATCTACATAATAAACTTTATAACTAAGTTTACACTATGAACTTATAAAAAAAATTACAAAGTAAACTTCATAACAAAATTTACACAATAACTTTTGTAACAAATTTAGACAATAAACTTTATAGCAAAATTTACACAATAAACTATATAACAAAATTTACACCATAAACTTTATAACAAAATTTACATGCTCCCTCTGTCTCAAATTTATTATTCAAGTTTGTTTTTCAAGTTGTCATAAATTAATTTCCACTTCCAAAAGTAAATAGTGAATGTAGATCGAGTTTATCATATTACCCTACTCTTGATGTTATTATTAAAAGTATAAAAAAGCTATAAATTAATTATTTAATGCAAAAAGAAAAAAAAATGTTGTAATGATTAGGGGTGAGCAGAAAAAACTGAAAAAACCAAAACCAAACCGAAAACTGAAAAAACCAAACCGAAAAAACCGATCGAAAGTAGAAACCGATGATTCGGGTTTTAGTTTTTCAAAAACAGAAAAATTTCGGTTCGGTTTCGGTTTTCGTCCAAAAACCGAACCGAACCGAACCAGTTTTATTGTATAACAGTATATAATTAATATAATATAAATAAATAAATAAATTATAAATCAAAATTTTTAATTCATATTCATTATGTGGGTGGAATTTTAATATATAGAGTATATCTAAATGTTTATATGTGTGTTTATCATGTGTGTGTTTACTTGACAATACGTTATTACATGATGTGACAATGATTATACTAGGTGTGTTTTCACTTGCATCTTTATGTGTCTCATTTATATGTGTGTAATTTTAGAAATTCGAAGTAAACATTATTAGGCTTAGATTGACAAAATAAATAAATAATAATAATAACCAATTTTCTTCGTAAAACAAGTTTGTTAGTATAAATTGACCACACCCAAATATAAACGGTTTGAAACCGAAAAAACTGAACCGAAACCGATAAGAAACCAAAAACCAAACCGCCAAAAACCGAAAAAACCATAAACTAGTGTGGATAATGTAGATTGATGAGAAAGAGGGTGCTGCAATGGTTGAGAGAATGATGAAAGAAAATTTAAAGTGAGTGTTTTTTTATGATGTGAAACTAATGTGGCGAAAAAAACATATTATCCACACCAGTTTACGTTTTATTTTTGGTTTTTGGCGGTTCGGTTTTTCGGTTTCGGTTCAGTTTTACAATTTTTTCGGTTTCAAACCGTTTATATTTGGCTGTGGTCAATTTATACTAACAAACTTGTTTTACGTAAAAAATTGGTTATTATTTCTATTTATTTATTTTGTCAATCTAAGCCTAATAATGTTTACTTCGAATTTCTACAATTACACACATATAAATGAGACACATAAAGATGCAAGTGAAAATACACCTAGTATAATCATTGTCACATCATGTAATAACGTATTGTAAAGTAAACACACACATGATAAACACACATATAAACATTTAGATATACTCTATATATTAAAATTCCACCCACATAATGAATATGAATTAAAAAATTTGATTTATTATTTATTTATTTATTTATATTAATTATATACTATTATACAATAAAACTGGTTCGGTTCGGTTTGGTTTTTGGACGAAAACCGAAACCCAACCGAAATTTTTCGGTTTTTGAAAAACTAAAACCCAAACCTTCGGTTTCTACTTTCGATCGGTTTTTCTGGTTCGGTTTTTGGTTTTCGGTTTGGTTTCGGTTTTTTCGGCTCACCCTTAATCATTACAACATATTTTTTTCTTTTTGCATTAAATAATTAATTTATAGCTTTTTATAAAACTTTTAGTAATAACATCAAGAGTAGGGTAATATGATAAACTGGATCTACATTTACTATTTACTTTTGGAAGTGGAAATTAATGTATGACAACTTGAAAAACAAACTTGAATAATAAATTTGAGACAGAGGGAGCATGTAAATTTTGTTATATAGTTTATTGTGTAAATTTTGCTATAAAGTTTATTGTCTAAATTTGTTACAAAAGTTATTGTGTAAATTTTGTTATGAAGTTTACTTTGTAATTTTTTTTATAAGTTCATAGTGTAAACTTAGTTATAAAGTTTATTATGTAGATTTGTTAAAGCTTATTGTGCAAATTTTGCTATAAATTTTATGCTGTAAAATTTGTTATAAAATGTATGTAAATTTTGTTATAAAATTTATTTAAATTATTTATTAAATTTGTTAAAGTTTTAATATAAAATGTATATAATTTTGTAATAACTTTTTTTATTTAAGTGGATCTACTTATGTACTTTTATGTGTGAATTTTTAATATTGCATTAATTTGTTGTTATATATAGTTGATAAAGATTGTTGCGTAAATTGTTCGTAAATGTTTTAGACAATTTGATAAATGTAAAAGTTTTGACATTATGAAACTGGTAATATTTTTGATAACCTACAAGTTTTAAAAAATTTCAAGTTTTTGAAGTTAAGACATATTTTAAAGGTGTAACTTTTTTGATATTTTGAAATTTTTAAAAGTGTAAAACTTTGGATATTATTTTGATATATTTTAAAAGTGGAAATTATTGAAATTTGAAATATTTTGAAAGTTTTTTTTAAATTTTAAACTTTTAAAGCTTGAACTATTCTGAGTGTTTAAATCTTTTTACAGTTTATGAGGTTGAAATAAATTAATTTAATCTATTTTTAAATTTTTAAAAATTTGAAATATCTCGAAAATGTTTGAAATTTTAAATATATAGAAATTTTGAATTTTTCAACTTAGAAGTATGTAATTTTTTGAAACTTGAAATATAATTTTTTTTAAATGTTATAAAGTTTAAAAGTTTTATAAAAATCGATTTAAAAAAAACATTTTAAATGTGTAAAACCACTTGATCATTTGGAATTTGATTTTTTTAGATCTTATTTAAAACAAAAATTTTGACATTTTAACATTGTAATAGTCTAAACTTTTGAAATTCAAAATAGTAAAGCTTAAAATTTTTTAACTTTGAAATATTTTGAATATAAAAGGCTAAAAATATTCTAACCTTTAAGTTTGAATTATATTGAAAATTTCAAATATCTTTTGGAATTGTGAAAGCTTAAAGATTTTTAATTTTTATGACATTCAAAAATTCAAAAGCATATTAGTATAATGTAAATTTGGTTATTTTAGTTTAAGCTATATATACTCATGGTTGGGAATATCCTTCTTTTATAAATGAGTATATATAACTTAACAAACTATTTATAATCTAATTTAATAAAAAAAAAGGTACATTGATTTTGATTTTTTTCTATGTTGTCTCATTTAGGTCAGGTCGGTGGTTAATGGTCAAGAATCGCTCTACAAGCTACATGTGATGTTGCATTTTTGCACATAGTTGGTTTTCCACATGAGTTCCTATAGATCACAACCATTTCATAGATTATCATGGTACAAATCAATTAGCACATGTTCTGGATAAACAAAGCAAACAAAGAAGGATAAAAAAGTTCCTACTAATATGAGATGTAGGGCTCTCCGAGATGAAAGACTTCACAAAGCTCTTTATAAACCCTAACATCGATAATCTATAACTATCTATATTTGTCTATACTCTGTAACAAATCTTATGAATAGTGGAAAATAATCTATGATAATATGGAATTTAACAAAACTAGTTATTCTTCCTAATTAATTGTTGAATGGTCCTTGCTGTTTGAATTGTCTCTTTCCCCATGTTCCAGGGAATGAGGTATTGATACGAATCTAGGAAGTACATCATTCCCAAAAAGATGGGGAAAGTGGTATAAAAAGACATTCTAAACAGCAAGAACCATTCGGCAATTTATATTAGCAAACATAAGTGTGGAAGAGTAAGTTATTAGTTAGTTTCCATTCAATATTATCGTTGATTATGTTTCGCTTATTTCATAATCTTGGTTCTGCAAGTCTTACATTAGTATTGGTTTATATGTAGATGTATAAATCACTTAACAAATGACTAAGTAGAAAGATAGAAAAATCCTAAAGAAGGAAAGAGGTGGGTTTTGTAACACTTTGAGAGAGAAAAGAAGAATATGAGTTATTAATAAAATGTGAACTACTAACCATTTCATGGTATGGTCGATGGAGAGGGTATTTATACCTTTACAAAGGCCGGTCAACATAAAGGGTATCTTATGTTGACCAGGTTAGCTTAGCTAAGTTACAAATATTATACTACGAGCTACTTAACGATATATTGGCAGTGACCGATACTTTTTTGTATTTCTAACAATCTCCCCCTAAGGGAGGTTACTCCAATTTACAAAACTTAAGCTTAGCATTCTATGAATGCCTTCAGTCTTTGCTCGTAAACTTGATTACTTGATCTTTATCTTGTGAACTTGATGTAGCGATCTTAAGACTTTAGGCTTGAGCTTGTTCCTTTAGCTTGACTTGTATGTGATATTGAGCTTATTGAGATCATCAACCAAGAAAAATCTCTTTTCATCATCTTGTAATCTCTTGACTTCTTGTGATCTTATGACTTTTAAACCGACATGCTCATACTTTTCTTTATCTAGAAAGCTATCGAATAATCTCTTTTGCAATGCTTTTCTTGAACACTTTAACACTTCAAGGAAGATATTTGAGTATCAGAGTAGCGAAAGACTTGAGTAACATGTACTTGAGCTTTCATCATGTCTTTGTAATTGTTGGTCGAGTATGAACATGTGGCTATGGATTCTACGTCATCATCGGGATAACCTGCAGGTTTATGTTAGTGATAAACAACATATATAGACGAAAGACTCTTTGTTCACTTTCTTCGAATACGGTTGCAATAACCATGGTTCCCCGTTGATCTGAATAAATAGTGTTTGTGATCAGGTAGAATTCAAAAGAATCTATTTGACAGGGTTTCACAGCTGCACTAGTCATTCTCAATACCGGAGCGTCTCAAAGCAGACAACACGATATGAGTGAACCGGTGAGTTACTATCTCACCGATTGAATAGAAAATAGATTTGAAAATCAATCGATGTGTCACTTGCTAAAGTGGTTTTGTAACACGTCGAGAGTTTTAAGCATTTCTAAATTCGTCAACCGTCAATTCATAATCTGGACCGAATCGATATCTAGTGTCACAAGTTTGATCCTTATAGGATCTCACAAGTCACCTACCGCAGAGCTTGTTTTATGTTGGCTCTGGAAGGATTTTCATCTTCATTGTGAATACTTGAGTATCACTCTGATGTTTTGGCAATATCACAAGGATAATGCGTAGGACTCTTAAGATATTACTTGTCTTCACAGTGTATGAATGACAAGTATATTTTGGATGAGTGTCACAGTGTATGAATGACAATTTACGCAACAATCTTTATCAACTATATATAACAATAAATTAATGCAATATTAAAAATTCACACATAAAAGTACATAAGTAGATCCACTTAAATAAAAAAAAGTTATTACAAAATTATATACATTTTATATTAAAACTTTAACAAATTTAATAAATAATTTAAATAAATTTTATAACAAAATTTACATACATTTTATAACAAATTTTACAGCATAAAATTTATAGCAAAATTTGCACAATAAGCTTTAACAAATCTACATAATAAACTTTATAACTAAATTTACACTATGAACTTATAAAAAAATTACAAAGTAAACTTCATAACAAAATTTACACAATAACTTTTGTAACAAATTTAGATAATAAACTTTATAGCAAAATTTACACAATAAACTATATAACAAAATTTACATGCTCCCTCTGTCTCAAATTTATTATTCAAGTTTGTTTTTCAAGTTGTCATAAATTAATTTTCACTTCCAAAAGTAAATAGTGAATGTAGATCGAGTTTATCATATTACCCTACTCTTGATGTTATTATTAAAAGTATAAAAAAGGCTATAAATTAATTATTTAATGCAAAAGGAAAAAAAATATGTTGTAATGATTAAGGGTGAGCAGAAAAAACTAAAAAAACTGAAACCAAACCGAAAACCGAAAAAACCGACCGAAAGTAGAAACCGATGGTTCGGGTTTTAGTTTTTCAAAAACAAAAAAATTTCGGTTCGGTTTCGGTTTTCGTCCAAAAACCGAACCGAACCAGTTTTATTGTATAACAGTATATAATTAATATAATATAAATAAATAATAAATCAAAATTTTTAATTCATATTCATTATGTGGGTGGAATTTTAATATATAGAGTATATCTAAATGTTTATATGTGTGTTTATCATGTGTGTGTTTACTTGACAATACATTATTACATGATGTGACAATGATTATACTAGGTGTATTTTCACTTGCATCTTTATGTGTCTCATTTATATGTGTGTAATTTTAGAAATTCAAAGTAAACATTATTAGGCTTAAATTGACAAAATAAATAAATAATAATAATAACCAATTTTCTACGTAAAACAAGTTTGTTAGTATAAATTGACCACACCCAAATATAAACGGTTTGAAACCGAAAAAACCGTAAAACTGAACCGAAACCGATAAGAAACCAAAAAACCGAACCGCCAAAAACCGAACGGTTTCGGTTTTTGGTTTTATAAAAACCGAATATTTCGGTTTGGTTTCGGTTTTAGCCAAAAACCGACCCAAATCGAACCGTGCACACCCCTAGTAATGATGATGATATTGTTTATGTGGTTAACAATTATTTTTGCACGGAAAGAGATTTAAACTTTATAATAAAATTTACACAATAAACTTTATACGTAGTAACAAATATTAACAACTTTAAAAATTAAGCGGCAAGGACTGGTTGTCAGAAACAAAGCAACAACTAATTTGAGCGGCGACAGTGACTATGACAATAAAGTATCAAAAATGTTACAAAAACTCATATCTATAAATGATATCTATAGATCTATAAAACAAAATCTTCAAAACTTGATAAATATACATAGATCTATTATAAAACAAAAAAATACCTCAAAAACTTGAAAACCCCCTTTGATGATCGTCGGTCTTGGTGGTATGGTGGAGTTGTGGGTTTCGATAGTGGTGGGTTTTGGTGATGGTGGATTTGGTGGTGGTGGTGTTTTTGTGGTGATGGTGGTAGATGATGTTTGTGAAAGAGATGAGAGCGTTTTTATATTGTGATATGAGATTGTTTTGTGTGTTTGTTTTTGTGTAGTGTGTTTTGTTTTTAGGTGAAAGAAATAAAATGAAGGTAAATGGGGTGGGAAGATGGGTGGTTGCAAGGCATTTAATGGATGAATAAGTTTTGTAGGTGTATAAAGTAAATATGGATGACAAATAATTTACAAGTTTGATTTAAAATGGCGAAGGGCAGGTTGTATTTAAATGGTGATGAGTTTTGCCGTTTTGGTGTTGTTTATTTAATTTGAGTTTTTATGTGTTGTTATATCTAAACTTATCATCTGTAAGAAAAAAAATATGTGTTCCTTTGCTTTTGAAGTACTTCTTTATGTTTTTTATCAGTTCTTTTGCACTAGAGTGTTTAGTGCATCTTTTATTAAGAGTGTAGGGTGTGCATGCTGGAAATCACCTCGGGAAAACAATTTAATACATTTTGCCGCTGGAAATTGGTACCAAGCATTACGGGAAAACACAAAAAAAGTGAAAAAGACATTCAAGCGGGAGTATAGTCCCAAGCATATTTAAGTGAGAGAAAGTTGTTTTGGGAAAAAAATTATTGGTTGTTGATGTGAGTGGGAAGAGTGAGAAATTATTTTTTATTATGTTTTAAGTGGGTATTTGTGTTTTAGGGGTATTTTAATTGATAAAAAGTAAAAAAAAAATTAATTGATGAGAAAGAGGGTGCTGCAATGGTTGAGAGAATGATGAAAGAAAATTTAAAGTGAGTGTTTTTTGATGATGTGAAACTGATGTGACGAAAAAACATCCACACCCTCCACCCTTAACCAACACAAGAAACCAAACTTACCAATTAACACCCACTTAACCCTTATTTCATTATTAAATCAGTTTTTTATAGAACCACAACTAATTTCCAATCATAAAAATAAGGTCAAGGCCATTTACAAAAATCCATGATTTTTCTCAAAACAAATCATCTAAGCATATAGATATACAATTAAACACTACCCAAGATCCAAATTTTAACATCCCACATAAAATCAAGAAGCACTCATAATGTAGTATCATAACAAGAACAAATTCACACTCAAAACATAATACAATTTCATAAATTCCTAAACAAGATCACATCTTCTGATCAGATAAACTTGCAAGACCTTCAAACTAATGTAACCAATATCCAAAAGACCATATCTCTAAGTGAAATGACCAAAATGCCCACTATCGAGATCGACCAACAAAAAAAGATGACATTGGTAAGAGATGACCAAGGGATGAAGTTTCTGGTAATAGTGAGGAACACTAAATTGGAAGCAACAAAGTTGGTTCTGGCATCGTAGGTGGTTCAATATGTGAGAGGATATCACAATGGATGTTAGAGTTGGGATACAACAGAAGTGCAAAGAGGTGTAAAGAGAAATGAGAGAATATAAACAGGTACTTTAGGAAAACCAAAGATTCAATAAGAATAGGTCTTTGGATTCGAGAACTTGTCCTTATTATCACGAATTAAGCAAATTGTACAACCAAGAGAAGCAAGCTTCATTGTCCAACTGACCCGGACAAGGAGCAAGAAAATTGCATGGTCGCCAAAATTATGCCGGACAACTGAGAGCAATGATATAAGGGCATCCACTATGGTGGTTTATGAAAATGTTTATAAAATTATGAAGAAGTTTAAAAACTTGTAAACCATAGTGAACATTCATTTCAAGCTTATGTGGCATGAAGAGGTCTTGGATATTAGACCTTTTCATAATTTAATGCACTTGAATATGTGAGATGTTTATGAAACTGAAAAGATTTATACATAGTGGGAATAGATTTATAAAATTAAAAGGTCTATAAATTAATGTCATAACACAATTAATAACTTTTAGAAAGGTTTACCATAATAGATGTTGTAATCAACTCATTATGTTTCAAGGTGAAGCCTAATAATAACTAGACTCCTGCATGTTCGCCTTTTGTGTAATTTATAAAAATATAAACGAGTACATTATTTTTTCATAATGTTAAACTAAGTAGAACATTTTTGCTTTAAGATATATTCTCTAGCATATGCGTGTATCACTGTATGTCATGCCTCTTTTGTTTCCCCATTAGGTTTAGTATCAGGCCTTATCGATTATAAACCGTAGTATTAAAAAAGTTTAGTGGTTCAGTTGGTCTTAAATTAAGAACTTTCAGATACAAAGGATAACAAAGGACATGGGTACGTATGTTATAGTGAATATTGAAAGTTATGAAAACAGTCATTAATTTGCACGACAGAAGATGGTCCTTAAGCTTGGCCGTCACAGAATGGGACCTTAGAGGGAACGGTGTAACGGCGAAAGGGGTTCGCCGAGGGTGAGCTGGCCCCTCGCCGGACCTCGCCACCACACCCCCCCTCTTCGCCGGCCAATTCGCCACAAAACGAAACAAGCATAACGTTTGAAAAAGTGGGCCCCCCTCAAATTCAAACCGTTGGCCAACGGTTACATTAAAAAAAATTATTAAAATTAATTTTTAAAATCTATATATATCCTACACTTTTATAATTTTACATTCAATCTTCAATTCTTTCTACCTACAATAAAAAAAAATGTCTCGAATCCCAAATGACGGGTTTCCTAATCTCAACTTCTCGCAGCTCCTTGGCACAACTAACTCGAATCAATCGTCATCCTCGAACCCGTCGACGCCATCTTCACAAAACTCTATCGGAAGCTCCTCCCAATTCCCATCCGGCCAATTCCCATCCGGCCAATTCGCCGGCCAATTCCCTTTTGCTCCACAATACTTTCCCCAAATGACACCCGAACAAATCTTCTTTCAACAACAACAAGCGTTTCAACAAGCGCAACTCAACACACAATTTCAAAATTTCCAAACCCAAAATGTCCCCGAAACACAATTCAAGGTACCACAACCACAACCACCACAAAAAGAAACCCGTCGAAAAGGAAAACGAATGGCAAAAAAATCATCCTTCCCCGCGGTTGATTTGTCCGCGGACGACGACAACATCGAAGACGAAGAAGATGTTGTGATGACGACGACAGCTCCGACTCAAACTTCCGTGCGTTGGACACGTGACGAGGAGAAGTTATTGTGCGAGGTTTGGGTCGGAGTTTCCGAGAACAGTGATATCGGGAATGACCGAAACGAAGAATGCTTTTGGGGGCAGATTCATGACGATTTCAACAAAAGTACCAATGGCGTTTTTCGTACCAAGAATATGATAACGGGGAAATGGAATCGGATGCAACCCGATTGTCAAAAGTTTCACGCTATTTACAAAGGAATAACTCGTAAAAGCGGTGAAAATGACGGTGATGTTTTGGAAGCTGCGAAGGCCGAATATTCGGCTTGTAATAAGGGGAAAAAATTTGCTTACGAACACGGGTGGAGGGTGCTCAAAAAACACCCAAAATGGGACGCAGCGTATCACTTTGACTCGGAGGATCACACGGAAATATTCGGTCCAGATGCTCGGCCTCGACCACCGGGTAAAACGAGACCCGCCAAGAAGACAAAGTCAGAAACAACTGAGAGCAGCGCGGGTAGTGGTTCGGGGTCTATGAAGGACGTTTTAAACGAGGAGTTACGCCAGAAGATCCAAGCCGGTAAATCGGCGTACGAGGCAAAGAAAATTAAAGAACAGTCGGCAACGGAGCTAAACGAGTTGCAGTTTCTCACGATTGATGCCGACTCTTTGCCTGAACCAAAGAAGACAATAATAAAAAACAAACAAGCACAAATAATGGCGAAATATCAGTTATAATTTTCGCATTGTATTTTAATTTTCGTATTGTATTTTTATTTCCGTAGTTTATTTTTATTTTCGTATTGTTTTTTTATTTTCGTATTGTTTTTTTTATTTTCGTATTGTATTTTTATTTTCCGTATTTGTAATTTTTATTTTATGAAATGAATTTTAATTTGTGTGAAAAATGAAAAAGAAAATAAAATTGTGAGTGAGTGGGGCCCAAATGAAGAGGAGAAGAAATGTCTTGAGTGAAGGGGTGTTTTTTTGTGTTGTGTTGAAATGAGGTGGTGCTGAGGTGGCAGCAATGGGGCCCAAATGAAGAGGCAAAGCCTCTTCACTACACCTTTTGCTCTTATTGTCACCCCACTTTGCGACCATTAGAGGGGGCTCGGATGGGTGTGCAATAGGTGCCGTCGCACAAGACCTTCACTTAAAAAGGACCACATGTTTATTAGTTTTGCATATAAATACGTATAACATTAAACATATATGAGCCATATAATTCAAGTTTATATGCAATATCACTTTATTTACCAGTGTAATAGGGTTTTTTTATTGTTATTGCCTAGGGCCATCAAAAACCACGAGACGGCCTTGACGACCATTGTCGCAAATTTATCAGCAATCACGATTTTTGACGTAGCAAAAGGCCCATTTAGAGTGCCCTTGTACCATTTTTGTTTCGTCACTAATTCCATTTTTTAAGGTTTTGCATTAACATTTATACCTTAATTAAGCAAATAAAATGAGGATGCAGTGACCAGTAGCTTGCACATTATGGGAGTACACAAACGGTATCAATTAGAGTAAGGAGTGTCATGAAGAGATATATCTCTTCATTTGGGTCTCACAGGCTGCGACATCAGCATCTCACCACATTCAAAAATACCCCTTCACTTATAACACACCTCTATCTCCTTACTTTGGCCTCACCACTCATAATTTTATTTTATTTTTCATTTTTCACACAAACATAATTTATTTCATTAAAAATAAAAATACAATACATAAACATAAAAACATACTAAACATAAAATAAAAATACGAAACGTAAACAAATTAAACGATACAAAACATAAAAACATAAAAACATAAAAATACGAAACTAAATTAAGCGTCTGGATATTTTCTCATTATTTCAGCTTGTTTCCTTTCAATGATGGCTCGTTTTGCTGGCGGCAACGACGAAGGATCGATCATGAGAAACTCCAGCTCTTTACACTGCATTATAGCCAGTTCTTTTTCTCTATTCGCCTCGTACGCTTTTTCAGCAGCATCACATTTACGTCTATAATCCTGAGAAACAAGTGACGATACAGACTCCGATTGACTCCCCCCGGTGCTCCCTCCGGTGCTTCCCCCGGCGCTTGTCGTTTCAACTGATTTTTGCTTTTTCTTAGCCCGCTGTTTGCTGGCGGGACGCTCTCTTGGATCAGGACCAAACAGCTCTTGGAGATTATCTTCATCAATCAGCTCCGCCGCATTCCATTTGGGATAATTTTTCAAAATACTCCACACGTGAGGGTATAGAAATTTTTTACCATATCGGTCGATATAAATCGTCTTTGCATTCTCTACCAAGTCAGCATCACTTTCTCCGCTTTTACGATTTAGATGTTTGTAAATACTGTTAAACCGTTGGCAATCACCGTGCATCCTGGTCCATTTTCCCATCATCATATTTTTGGTACGAGGAGGAGCTGTTGTTCGCGAGTTGAAATCGCTCATAATCAGGTTCCAATAAATGTCTTCGTGTTGGTTTTTTCCGATATTCGCGTCCTGCGAGTGCTCGATCCAAGCCTCGGCTAACAAGATTTCTTCATTATTATTTACGGGTAATCGATCGCCTTGATGCCATTTCATCATCATCATCATCGTCCTCGTCCAAATCGATAACGGGTTGTTTCCTGTCTTTTTCTGTCTACGCCTACCATCATGGGGATCTTTGGCTTGTGGTACTTTGAATTGTGGTTGTGATGATGGTTGTGGAAAATATTGCGGTTGTGATGATCGTTGTGGAAAATATTGCGGTTGCGATAATTGTTGTGAAAAAAATTGTGGTTGCGTATTTCTTAGATTCGAGTAATTTTGGAAGCCGTATTGTTGATTTTGATGATATCCAATTGTGAGTGATAAGCTTGATCGGGGGGTGACATTTGCGTTCCAAAAGGGGGATACGGTTGCGACGAATTTGAGTTTTGGGAACGTGGAGTAGACGGATTCGATTGGTTCGGAGAAGACGAGTATTGTTGCGGGTTGGAGTTGAGAAGATGGGTAAAATAACCCGGTGTTGTTCATTTGGTGGTTGAGACTTTTTTTTGAGTTAAGTACATTTTTGGTCCTCGTGGTTTGGTGCATTTTCACTTTTGGTCCAAAATTCAAAAAAGTTTTGGTTTTAGTCCAAAACACATAGTTTTGTTCCACTTTCGGTCCAAAAGACATAGTTTCGTTACACTTTTAGTCCAAAATACATAGTTTCGCTCCACTTTTAGTCCAAATTCACAGGATTGGACTAAAAGTGGAACGAAACTATGTTTTTGGACCAAAACCGAAACTTTTTTGAATTTTGGACCAAAAGTGAAAAACGCACCAAACCACAAGGACCAAAAATGTACTTAACTCTTTTTTTTTGTGAGAAGTTGAGAGTATAATAAGAAGTTTGTTGTAGAAAAGTGTGTGTTAAAATGGTTTTAAATTGAGGTGTTAATCTTTATTAGTGATCAACAGTGGGTATAAATAAAAAAAAAATTGAAAATTAAAAAAATTAGCCGTTGTAAGTTTTGGCCAATGGATACTTTCTTTTTCATTTGTCGTTATTTGACTCGTGTCTATGAGGAGATATGCTGTTTTTGGCCATGGCGAACGTTTGTGGTGTGGTGGCGAGCTTCGTGGCGAGGCCACGTAGGCAGTGACGAGCCGAGCTCGTCACCATACTTCTTACTCTTATCAGTCACAATACATAGGTAACTCAAACAATGATATTCACAATCTAAAAGGAAATGTTATCATTCACAAAACTTAGCTAACTCAAACCATGATATTTACAGTGTAAACAGAAATGTTGTAATCATGTTCCGGTCTAATGATGCTATGATGACTTTTACTTTGTGCATCATTGGATCAGTTTGTAAACCGAGAGCTGGATATTCTCTTCTCGTCTTTTCCTTTGTATATAGTTTCTGATGAAAAAAAATTCACGATGGGACTTTTGTACACAACAATGAAATCATACTCTACAAAACATATGATCAGCTACCACGATTGCAGGGGCTACTGGTTGACTGGATCCACATCCATTGACTCATCTCCTGAACCTGCAGCAGGTGCCTCATCTCCCGAGTCATTTTCATCTTCACTCGGCTCTTCATCATTTGATTCCTCTTCTGGAACAAGACCCGCATCTTCTGGCTTAGCGAATTCTGCACAGAGTTCTTTTCAATCCGAACGATACAACCACCAATGCATGATCATGCAAGAAATGAAAAGGATTAGTTACCATAAGTTATAAATAACTAAAGCATAAAACTTTGTTTGGTGACACTTTATTTGTTCCAGATATCAACAGTAAATACTTTCAAAATATTTTGTTGGCTTAACCAGTAAATTACTCCCAGGCACACAATATCTAACACCCTCTAATGATAAAGAAAATGGGATCAATCCTGTACTAAAAAAATTGGTTAACTTTGACTTTTGATGTCAAACAGACTATTCTTCAACTTCAAGAACTGCTACAAATCCGTAAAAAGGTTTTATGATGTTGTGAATTATTATCAGTTCCTATAATAAGAATTTAATCTAAGCTCTATAAAGGTTTTAGTTGCAATATAATGCATCTCAGAATCGATAATGAAAAGTGGATATGACCTAAAAAGTCAACATAAGCCGGTCTATCGCGTAATAAAAGATGAGCAATAAGATGTATGAAGTCAATTTTAAGCATTGAGTACCTTTTACTTTTGCTTCATACGCCGGTCTATCACGCACAAAAAGAGATGCAGCATCTGCGTTCAACGGATCTTCGGCATTCGGTTCGTTCAAAAACATTGTAGGTGTGTTCAAAAAAACATTGACCAGTCTATAAAAGAGAAAAGAATTTATATTAAAATTTCTGTGTGGAAAAGTTTAATTAGCAGAATTTCGGGTATGATTCTTTAATTCCAACATTTTATACGAAACGTTCATATCAAACATCGTTACTTAACAAGTTGTTTTGTAATCTGAGAATTTTTAATGAGCCAAAAGGAATATGATCAAATAAACACTTTTACCAGTCAGGCGCGCTCACAGGCATCGCTTGTGCTCCCTAAATTTACGGCACCGCGTACCATTTCTGGAACAGGAGAAATACAAAAATATGTCAGAACTTACAAATCGTGGCAATCTTTTAAAAAAATAAAATATGAAGAACTCCTAAAGTGACAAAAGAAACACTTATAAAAATGAATATTGAGGATGGTAAATTTTTGGTTCGCGAAAAGCATGGAGTGGAGACGGAAAAGGGTTTATTCCTCTGGAGCTTCCAACATTACTTCCAAAAACACTCATGCGTTAATGACCTGATATTCACGAAAATCTTATGAATTATATATCTGAAAAAAAGTGAGTCATTCTGCAAACATGTCGAATTTAAACGTGATTTTAGTGAGAGCATAACAAAGTGGCGCAGCTGCGTAACGGGTAAAGGAGTGTTGTTTACAGTGCTATTGTAACTCAGGTTATTGCCTTTTGATTTAGGATGGGTAAAAGCAAGTAGGGTTCTAAATCTTGGACTGATTTGGCGAATTTGCAATCCACACACCTGTCTCTAGATTTTGAGAAACTGATAACATATTTCCATTATACAAGTTCCAATAATCACTTTCAGAGCATTCTTTCCACACTAAGATCCACATTTTGAGTTTCTTCAGTCAAATAGACCATCTTCAAGTTCATAATTTATTGAAGATAAAGGACATAGATATATGTATATGGTTTTAACACTGCATCATCAAAAGTCAATAACAAAAGTCGAAACTAACGCAGATTATATAACTGATTTCTTTCCCGCACTCTAATCATAAAAGGAAGCAAACAAATGCAGATGAGTTAAAGAAAATAAATTTATAAAGTGCAACCGAAAAGATTCATGCTCTAAGTGTGTTAAGTAGTTATTTAAAGGAGCATTCCTAAATGAGACACACATTTCAACTTTTAAAGTCAACTGAGTCATCTTTAAAATCAAACATCAGCTTGATCTTATGTATAAATTCAAGATTAAAATAACATAATCATCACCAGTTTTATCTTATCTAGTGTTTGGATACAGTTTAGCAACAGCAACAACTGATAAGCATTTGCCAAACCCTCAAACAAACAGTTATCGCAAACCCCTATCTCATATTATGTAACATCTACTTAAGTACTTTTCCAAAACCCTCTTAATTTAACTAATAATCACATAAAAACCTAATAATCAGGTTTAGAACACAATGCCAAACACCCCTTATTTTAAGACCAACAACCGTTTTCTTAAGACAATGCCAAACATAATTCTAAATCAACAACTAACTAACAATATGATCATCAGCATACTCCAATTTTTAGTCATTAATCATTCTGTTATAAACCGACATTCAAACATAAAATCAAGAACACAATGCCATACACCCCATAATCTAACATCATAAAAAATATTCAAGAAACATAAAAAATAAGTTAAAATTTTAAAGAAATGACTTACTATCAGCAGGTCCATGATAAAAGACAATGAATTGGTGATTACTTTCATTAATCAATTCCACTTTGTAATCGTTCATCATCCTGAAATAAAGAACAACGACACTTAAAAACAAAAACAGAGTAACACCACTTAAAATATTTGAAATAAACAAGTAATTACAGCTTCGTTAAGTCGGTATCTCTGCGTTTATTTTGAGAAGAAGCCATTGTTCTTTGTATCTTCAAATTTTCAGTAAAAATTCGTGTGTGGGTTATGAGTTTGTTATGGAAGTTGAATATTGTTTCTTGAAAGTTTGGTTTGTTTAGAGGGAGGGAAGTAATGGGTTTGATTTATAGACGAATGATGGTTATAATTTGCATGGGATACAAAAGTTATAAATTACACCCTCTTGCAGATAACTTGATGACCAAGGGTCAACTTTTAGCTAGTATAATTTTAACTAGTGGAGTAGTGTTAAATCATTTAGAAAACTTGCTGTAGTCTTGATCATTGTAAATTTGTAATGTCTTTTTTTAATGTTCAGCAAACGCTCAGAATTAATTATTTGCGCTTTTAAAGCACGAAGCCAAGTCAATTTCACATCAATAGACCAGTATTCAAATTTCAAAAGATGAGACATAAGATATTCTGATAAGCCTCAACAAGTAGAGGACAAGACTACACACGGCTACACAATTGGCCATCGTTTCCTCTACCAACCATTTCCAGCGAAAAGTGTAGACCTACTTCGACATGTAGAAATTTTGAACCGCAACGTAACAAGTATTGGCATACTGCATTAAATTATAGTATCTCTGGTTTTTTCTATTTCCTTAAGAAGGCAAACCTTACACACTGACAATTGATATCTCAGCTCAGATATGAAACCACAACCCTTTGGTTAGTAGGTCACTCACATATCACCAAATCAGGTCTTTTAGTTGTTGAAACATAGTTTTGACTGACTAATTACATCAGGAGCTAAACCGATTTTGTTGTGGTGTACATAGTTTTGACTGACTAATTACATCAGGAGCTAAACCGATTTTGTTGTGGTGTCGCAGGTGCAATGACGGTATGGATATGTGGTGGCTGCAAGTGGGGAACACAGACATTGGTCGATGTTGTGATTGATGGCATTGGTGGTTTTAAGTGTGGTAGTTACAGGAGAGAAATGAGTGGTCTGAGAGAAGGCTTGGCGATGAAGAAGAAAGGTGAGAAATGAAGGATGTTTATTGGAGAACTTGCAGGTAGTTAGGAGTTGAGTGTGGTGGAGGGGTTTTAGAAGAGGCCCCGAGAGGGTGTTTGGACATCATACCAAATCACCATTATCTTTAACGGGATACTTAGTGAGTGTTGCCAACGAAAACGGGTGTAATTTCGTCGAATATGTCTTTCAATGCATAAGCACCTTTAACATCAGGGACTACTAGTGTAATTGCCATCATAGGTGTAACAAGGTAATAAGAAAATTTTGAAGATACAAAGATTAAAGATGATAGGAATAACTTTTTCCACTCTCAGACTAAGTTTCTGGTACGTAAGCATAACAATTGGAGAGATTACATGATTAATTAATACCCATAGGCCAAAACACTTGGTCTTAGTTTCGCATAGCAACAACAACCATAATAACGAGTTTTCCTTAATAACAAGAAGAAATTTAGAGCATACGGCACATAGCCATTCCAAGTTGTGCAGGTTGTTGACTATTCCATATCAAAGAACATGGGAACCTGAAAACAAAACAAAAAGGACAGTGTCATCAACAATTGCCATTTTGGTTATATTTATTTCTTGCGAGTTTAAACGAAATCCCACACTTAAACTTTGCTAGAATGACTGCAGTGATGTTGTAGCAAGCCCATTAATGTAGACACTAAAACGGCTTCCCTTCATGTCGCATAGGATCTTCACATAATCCATTATTTTATTCACCACAATGTCGGCTTCGGAGCACAAACTAGAAAAACATGGTTGCAACTCAGCCTTGTTTGATGCAGGCAGCTTTATCAGCACTTCTTTGATGTCGTGCAAATCTGAAATGATCCGAGAAATCCTTGATTTCCCCCTTTCAATCTGTCTATTCAAATCTTCCCAAGATGTATCAATACATGTCATTGTTTCCTCAATATGCGTTAGGTACTCAAGTTCTGCACTATGTTGCTCTAGCATTATTGCCTTTTCGCTCTCTGTCAAGGTTTTACGTCGATTCATTGGAGACATGTTAGTCTCGATATTAGCTATCTCCCACTCTAGTCGCACCCGCATGTTATCCATTCGCTTTTGTGCCGATTTGGTTCTCATCTCAGCTATTTTCTCCTAATTTTTTTCCATGATATCGCAGAAATTAATAACCCATACAATTACTCTAAATATTTCTCAAGCTCTGAATTTAAACACAGTTTCTAGTGTAACAGTGATGGTTCACTTTATGGTAGAGCAAAGCCACCAAGGTTTTTAATAGTATAGCATGTGACTATCAGGGTCATAGTTGGTTTTATTTTTCCTAAAACTAAGACTAAAAATAAAATAGAACTTAAAGTTCAGAGCATTCTAACTAAGCTTTAAAGATATCACTGTGAATAAATACCACACCCTCCAGTTGAAACATTTGTGTCGTAAAGAAGAATTGCAGCGAACAAAATTATCATTCGCCCAACTTCTTTCGCAAACCCTCAATATATGTAAGTTATAGAACCTAAATAGTAATAAAGTCAAAAGTAAAAACAAACACCTTTAAAGCTTGTCACTTTGGTAAAATGTCAAAATGTCATCAGATAAGGCTATCCATGCGACATAATGATCTATCCATGTCACCAGATAAGGCTATAGAATTTCTTGAAATAATGTTCTATATAACTTAATGCAATAACCAGAACATGCAAATACCTCGCGTGAAACCAGTATGAAAGTCGCACTTGGAGAACCATCTAGCAGGTAGTTTTAAACTTCCATAGACATATCTACTTTCTTTTCTGCTTGCTCATTGAAGTCTACATTTTCTGAATAGATCTTTAACATCTTTAAATTAGTAAATGGAGAAGGTTGACCTGAGATAAGTTTCACAAAAGAAGCTGCACAAAAATGACCCCTTTTTTAAGTTACTATATGACTGAATGTTCAGATTGAAAATCTTTGTAAATTGCACGAGCTAAACATCCAGGGACCAATGTGAATATACCTCAACAATTTCAATGCTTAGCGTAAGAAATTTAGCACTTTGGAGCTGTTGAAGCAGACGAAACATCCTATGAGCATATGCAACATCTTCACCGTAAACAACAAGATAAACCTTCTCCAAAGAACTGAAACCTTTTGTGAATAGTCGCAAAGGATAATAGCCATTATAGCGAAGTGAAGAAAGGTCGGGTGCAGAAATCTGATATTGAAGATCTTTCTCATAATGTCTTATAGTGAGATTTTTGAGTTGTGGTGCAACCACATTGAAACCAATCAAACTCCCCATAACATATTTAAGTGTGAGATCAGATAGCAGAGGATGGCAAATATCTAGAACATCTAATCCCTTAACCTCGACGCTATCTATGATAAGATTCTTCAAGTTTGGACACTCGGAGAAAACACCGACGGACTGGTCATTATTGCCCTCATTGCACAATGTGACGTTAGCAAGATACAAAGTTGTTAAGGATGGGAGCGACAAAGTTGATGTGGTTGTAAGGGAATGGAATTTAGAAAAAGTCTCAAAAGACCCGTCAATTAATTCACTAGTCAGAGTGAGATGTTTGAGAGATTGAGAATTAAAGAGAGAAAGAGGTAACTTAATACGGTTATCAAGCAAGCATGTAATGCTTAATTGTTGTATATTGTGTGAGAATGCATAGCTCAAAACTTGTTTGACAAACGCTTGGTTAAAATCACGGCGAGACAGTACATTGGTAATTTATTCGAGAAACTTGGGCAATGTAGAGAAATCTTTAGTTGAGAAATCGAGACAAGGCATTGAAGTCCAAATATATCTCCATGTAGATGACAAAACGCTGTTTCCAATAGCACATTTAAGTCCATTCAAAGATAGAATTTTATGAATAAGATCATTTGGCAAGCTGCTTAATCTATCCACTTGTACATTCGCTCTCTTTGTATCACGTCTACGATCCATTCTCTTCCCACTATCTTTATACCTTCTCTTTTGACTCCAAAAGCTGCAAATTGGTAAGAGATCAACTATCAGAACATGATATACAAAATCTTGAGAGGGTGTTTCTCTAAGTTTACTTTTTGAGCTTAAGCGTAATGATAAAAGGTGTAAAAAAGGCGTATAAACTTATATAAGCTTGTATGCCACACAAAAAAGGGGTTTATCAACACCCCAAGATGTGTACCTACTACCTAGTAAGGTTTGGTTTAAGCTCAAAAGTCTAATAAGGTTATCTAAACACCTAATAGGTCCCTAAAAAAGGCTAAAACAAAGACCCTCTAAGATACAAGAGATTTCTTAATTAATTCAAATGCCTATATAAGAGATTGGGACCTTAAGAAAATATTAAACATGAATTGTAAACACAAGGGGTGACCAAACGGTAAGAATACGAAAGTGGAGGTCAAGGGTTCAAATCCAACGGGGAGAAAATTAATCCCCTTGTGGCCACGAGGTTCCGGGCTATGGTAGTCGCCCCGGAATTAGTCGGCTTGCAACACCAAACCCAGGTAAACAAAAAAAAAAAAGAAAAGAAAATATATACATTTAGACAATTACATGTATATTATGTTGAGAGACCTATTAATTAATCATCTCATACTAACTAACAACTAAAATGAAGACAAATATGATTATACAAGTGGTTTGATAAGTAAAACAATGACTATATAAGTTGTTGTTTCATATGATATGAAGACATGAATTAAGAATAATCATAATACTTACTGTCAACATCAAATAACACCAGGAAATTGCAGCCGGGAAGTGGTAGCGATTAGTGGTGGTGTGTACTAGTCCGGTCGGGTCGGGTCAGGTGGCAAACATCGCATTCGGCGGGAAGTGGTAGCGTTTAGTTGTGATTTGAACCGGGGAGTCACAAAATTAACTTTTTATCATTGTGTCACCATATTAATTTATAAACATTTTTTTTGATAAATATATATTGTGTATAAACTTTTAGAAATTTATAAACATCTCTCATAATTTAGATCTATTAAATAATGAAAATGTTTAATAATATAATTTTTTTCATGCCGCACAAGCTTTAAATGATTGTTCACTACACTTTAAAAGTTTTAAGATATCTTTATAATTTTAAAAACCTCTTAAGAGGGGTAGAGTGAAGCCGTGGAGGTGGGGACATAGGCAAAAAGGGTGCTAGATCGCTACTTTTCTCTTGGTATTAGTTTATCACATTGCATCAAAACACATCTCTCTCGTTCAAAAGTGATGTCATGGGCAAAAGTGAAGTCATGGGTACACACATAACACACTAAAATACAAATAAAAAAAACCAAAAATCCCACCGCATGTGCTGATGATGGTGGCGCGAGAGGCTAACAGCCAACAACCGGTATGAGGCTGACGCCATTGTGCTCAGCTAGTGCAATGGCGCAAGGTTACCAGCCCATTGTGCCGACTCTTCTAATAAGCCACTACGATGGATGCCTTGGGGTTTACTGGTTTCGTTAAAGAATCTCCATTGTTATTATTAAAATTTTACTCTATTATAGTGCTAAAAAGAATAATTAAGCAATATGCTTGCACTAAAAAAAGTCACTCCAATGTATATTGTGTAGTGTGCATA
>BQNB010047166.1:0-43287 GCA_026074375.1 Tanacetum coccineum | reverse complement strand
TAAAGTAGTATGAAGACTATCTTAAGAGGGATCAACCATATAAGAGGGTAAGGTAGTATGAAGACTGTTATCCAATGGTATCCTTTCTACGCACTCGCGTTTCCCTAGACATGTCTACAACGATACAGACAAAAGCTAGTTTTCTAAAGCCTAACACGCACATTCATCAATAAGAAGCAACGGTAATAGGATCTACAATCCAACTTTCATGCAATCATAAGCAAATAAAAATAAAGGTTTAGCCTAGCATGTTAAGGAAAAAGCAAGAACATAGATTAATCACACAACACATAGACATATTGAATGATTAATGAATAACACTCTTACTTGATTAAAACATGGATAGAAGGTAGTTACAATAGGGTTTTGAGGCCCTAAAAATGACCTTTAAAGCTTTTACAACGACTAGGGTTCGTTTCCTAAAAGTTATACAAAGTTACACCCTTAAAACCCTAAAATCGGTTTTGTATATATAGAGATATCGCTGCGACGACGTCGTGTTGAAGTCCTGACGCCGTTGCTACGTGGATGATTCTAGATCCTCTTTAAGTCGGCCATGTCCTGACGTCGTCGCTAGATCTCTGACGCCGTCACTGGATAGATCACGACGGTGTCGCTTTATGCCTGTGACGCCGTCTCCACGCTTTGTGAACAATACTTCTTCATGGATATGGTGTAGGTCCGTAATCTTGTCCGTTTCTTCTCCAAATGAGTCAAAGTCATGTGTATTTACTCCAAATGCCATTCAAGTGCTAAAAACCTGAAAACAAACGATTAAGCACATAATCTGGGCATATTTGCATGATTTAGAGGGTTAAATGACCCCGAAATAGTGTATAAAATGACATCTCATCAAATACCCCTACACTTGGGCTTTGGTTGTCCTTAAGCAAATGGTCTTTTCTACCTAGACAATAGTAATATGAGGGTTATTTAACCTACTTTTTAAAAGCATTTTACAACACAACCTTCTATACCTCGTAATTAAAAGCATGAAAAGTATATACTAGCACCTCACATAAGTGTTTGAGATTCTCTCTTTCTCTCGGTTGTATAATAAATTATAACATAATGGGGAAACGGAAAATCAACACTCATTACCTGTCATAGGATATAAATTACCATAGGCTTGGTAAAGGATCAAACCTCCACCGCTAGGTGCAATCATTATTCATTACTATCTAAGAGGTCTTTTAAAGGGTTGTGGGGTGTAGGTGTAAGATAACATATATGGAAACGGAAACGGATGGGATACATTTGGGTGGCTTTGAGTGAATTTGGAGTGGAAGGGTTAGCTAATTATTTATACGAATACACGTTGATATGGTTGCTAAGCCAAAAACTCTGACACATTATACAAACTCTACAAAACTCTACATCAATCTCTTTCTTTTTCTTTTCTTGACTTTAATATAAACATAGACATAAGCAAATGGCAGCATGTACATTTTTAACTCTTTTTTTATATAATTTTTTTTGCACACTTTTGCCCTGCCATTACTTAAACATATATGAGGGTTTATAGATACACCCTTACACTTGAAATTTTACATACTCGATTATGTATAATCTAACTGATGACCCGATTTGAGATGGGTCAAAATAACATGGAGCTTATTGAGCTCTATTGGGGGTAATAAATATTAGGATTAAGAAAAAGACTCGGTCACCTCATGTATTTCATATTTAGCATAGCTCGTAGTTAGAACAGTAGTCGTATGACTTATGGTATTGGGTCGGGTCTTTACCTACTGTAAACCCACACCATAGCCCGTTTTATGGGGCATGTAAGACTTATTTAAACCCTCTCCACACATGGAGAGGGTGTTGGTTGAAACATTTCACACACACTCTTTAGGGTGTTTTCTCTCATCCATCTCTCTCTCTCTAGTTATTATATGTGTGAAAAAAAAAATCTAACAATTGGTATCATCACCATGGTTTGATCTTGGGGAAAAAAGATTTGTGGTTTGTTGTTGTGCTTATTTCAGCTTATTAGTTTAGCTTAGTTGGGCTTGTTCTTATTTTCGGCTTATTGTTATAGCTTATTAGGTTCGTCTTATTGTGTTTGCTTATTTTCTTTGCTTATTCGTGGCAAAACCTTCTGGTCAAATCTTTTACTCATCATAAAACAAATTCATATCCTACTTTACTCGTTATTCTATTCTGTTGCATAGAACACTACAAGTTAGTATTCTTTTGGGTTACTTTACTTGTTGGGCTTAACATCCGGTTGTGGTTAAAAGTTAAAACACACTAGTTACAAAAAGGATTTAAATTTGTTATATGCAATTCATTCTTAAAGTCAGATTTAAAAAACCCAACTTGATATTTTTTGACCAAAGCGAATATTTTTCAAAACATCAAAACAGTGTGTTTGATTGGTTTAAATTTGTTAAAAAGCGTTTCGTTTTCATCTGGGTTGGAAAAGCATATTGTGACTCTTGTTTTTGTGAGGCTTAAAAGAAAAGAAGCATTTTTCATGGCTTAAGAGAAAAGAAGCTAACCGGGGTTGATTTAGTTTTGTATTTTCATAGCTTACTTAAGTGGTACACCAGCTTAATTAAGCTTATTTTCTTGCAAAAAAAAAACAAAAATTTATGGGTTTGTTTCCAGCTTATCTTTTGGTTTTTGCCTCTACTTTGAAAACAAAGAGCTTCAATCTTTGACTTACAACTTATTTAGTAGCTTGTTTTTGGTCAACTTTTTGGTTGCTTATTTTTCATTTAAGCAGCTTATTCTCAAAGCTTGCTCAAGCTTTTTGTGACTTTTGTTGAATACACGACTTGTAACCAAGAAGAGAGACATAGATCCATCATTTTAGGGGAGTGTACGACTGTGTTTTGTTTGCATACTAAAATTACAAAAGATAGTACGGCAACAGGGTAGTACGATGGTCCCCAAGTTTTTGTAGCGAGTTGGCTAGAGTAGCGACTTATGCTAGCAAGTTGAATAGGAACAATTGAAGATTTTGATATTATAGCGTTACAAACGAAACTTTGTCCATTTGTCCTCGTGGTAGCGAGTTGTTACATCTTATAAAACAAAACTCTGCCAATGTTCATTCATTCTATGTAACACGCAATAAGAACAAGCCATATAACGAACTTAAGCTTAAACGATTGAGTTTTGAGTGATTTCAGGTTTTTCGGGTTTCGACTTCGGTTGTTTGCGGGTCTTCTAACCTATACCATTACGTTCGCGGTATTGCAACGATCATCGTGGTGTTTTTGTTTTTTGATCGACGATAACCACACGAGTCCACGGGAGCAAAACCATCTTCGTTAACAGCTTATTACATTTTCAACGAGGAAGAAGCCACTGTTGAGCGGGAAGTCTAGGTTTTATTAATTAAATTTCGAAACTTGCAACTTTAGTCCCTGACTGGTCTACAAAACCTTACTTCCATATCGTTTTCATTTACTTTGGTTTTTAACATCAAGTTCGAAACTGTTTTACACAGTTGTAAAACCCCGTATTTAAGGTCACTACTAATTTTCAACTTATATTTAATTTTCTAAATTTCTAAAATTTTACTCCCTCCGTCCCATTTTTATTGTCCACGTTTCCTTTTTGGGACGTTCCAATTTAATTGTCCACTACTAAAAATAGATAGGGAAGTTTGATCAAGTTTACTATATTACCCTTGTTTGAAATTATTATTACAAACTTTAAAGAAGACTTTAATTAATTAGCTAAGGGTAAAACTGTCATTCTGTCAAAAAGTAAGAGAGAGAAAGCAGTAATAAATGCACTTTTATTAAACAGTGTGTTTTTTGTCGGGGGACAATAATTTTGGGACGGAGGGAGTACTTTTTACTACTTCTTCCTTTTATATAAAAATTGACGATTTTAAGTAAAAAGCGCTATGATTTAAAAATTTATCCGTTTTTAACGATCGAGAAACCAACGACTCCGTATTAGGGCTTTGAGTGCCTAATTATTTTATTTTTATAATATTTATCTTTCTTGTGTTTTAAATTGCACCCGAGACGAAAATCACGGTGTAGGGAAAAGTATCGGACTAGAAAAGGAATCAAGGCCCAAGATTAATAGGTAATGTAGTTAGGCAAGAATGGGCCAAAGCCCACTCCATCCCTCTCTCTTAGTTCCGGTAAAACATAAACGAACCCACACCCTTCTTATTTTTTTAGCAACTAAATAATTAACCCTATATAAATCATCCTCCTTAATTTAAAACACACACACATACACAGATAAAAAAATGCTCGTATCCTCCCCTTTCCCCACTGTTCGTTGGCTGCAACCATAAAAACCACCATAACCTTCATCAAAAATCACCAAATCAATTCCTATAAACCCTAAATCATCCATAAAATTATCCTCAATCTTTCCCCATCATTAAAAATCACCATGCACTTGATTTAGAAATTATTGATTTTGAAGAACTTGAAGATTTTAGGGCTTTGATTTAATTAAAGGCTACAAGAATGATGATGGTTCGATTCTAGGTGATTACAAGTGGATTTGGAGGCAAGAAAAATTAAGGTTATAATGTTTGGGTGTTGATGGCCCCGACTAAGATCAAGAAACCCACATAAGGTTTGTGTTGATCTTCCAAAAATCCCCCATTGTAAGTATATGATATTATCTTGAACTCCCTTTTTAAGGTTTTGTTGATTTTAGTAGTGCATGTTCTTGATCTTTGATTTTTATGAACATGCAAGCATGGATTATGAATGATCTTGATTAATTAGTGTAAGTGATGAAAAATGTTTGTTAGATAATGTATCTTGATGATTAGTAGCCTTGTGATGGATTAATTAAGGTTTTGGAAGTGTTATTGATTGTTCTAGAATAAGATTTTGTGGACTGTTTTGGGACAACAGGTTGTCATGGCTTATTCTCCAAAATTTTGTTCTATAGATATTGAGAAAATTACATATTTTGATAGAGGAAGTCTTAAGCATCAATGTGCGAGTTGGATACTCTTGTAGCGATTTCGGATGAAGGAGATATGGCCGTTTTACGGTTGTGAACCAATTCTAAACATTCTGTTAGAAAACATAAATTGCTCCAGGTTATTGTACAGCAGGTTAAGGTTTTAAAACATGGTTAGACAATAGATATCATAAGCTTTCACCTCCAAGTAGAATCACCTTACCAGCTATTATAGAATGGGATTTTTGGCCGAAACGGTGGAAGTTAGAAATTCAGTAAGTTTTCTGTTTTGACCTTCTGTTAGTAAAAACTTATTTCCCGTGGATTGGTAAATGATTAGAATGATTGGATTAATGTTTTGAAAACTAGACTCATGTATCTTTCCAGGGGTGAAAACCTCACCTTGATATCTTTTATGGATTAAGAGATATGGTCCTATGAATGTGACTAAAATTCTGCAATGTAAGTTTTACGCCTTTTCTTGTGAATTAGAAGTGTGACCATTTAGTAAAGATTAAGAATCGCTAAGCGATACTTAGTAGGCACTTATTTGGGGTTAAGTGCAAGTTATACACCTATTTGAAAACTAAAAATACTTTGGTTTAGTTTTGGTGCAATATTGTTCATGTTTCAGATTCTTTAACTAGTATTGTATAACTATTCTATTATAATGATATCATATATCATTCTAAGTCGCGACTTGCTTTATGGGTCTCGACTAATCTTTGGAGCCATCTTCTCATACTTGGTTTCTCATTCGATCATCTACATACGGTGAGTTCATAGCCTCGCCTTTATTACTTTAATCGTTTTCTCAAAACCCGCGAGGGAGATACATGCTTATTTTATAAAATTAAAAACAAATTATTTTCCTATAAGCTGGACCCGAATATATGATTAATTCTTGAGTACCTATTGCTAAAGTCCCCAATATATCGTGAACCGTTAACTGCCTGTGATGGGTGGACGCTAGGATAATAAATAGTACTATGGGGTGACTCCCCGTCCGGGGTTTATATCCTTTTTGGAACACCCACTTTTTAACGGATATATTATTCTGAGAACTACATGTATATGGCAATAATACCTAATCCATTTGGGGCAACATAACATTCTCGTCAAAGGGGTTGGATGTCACGAGCTCAATGCATATTAATTAAAACTTGTTTGGTCCACAAGTTTTCCATGATTTAAATATTTGTGTTCTAAATCTTAATGTTTAATTAAACCTATGAATTTCACTCAACGTTTGTTGACTTTTTAGCATGTTTATCTCAGGTAATCAAAGCTAAGGACTTGGAGCATGGGACGAAGAGGAGGAAGTTACGCTTAAGAATGAATTTTGTTAAAACACTTGATTTCCATTCCTAAAAAACAATGTCTTTATATTTTGTTGAACACTTGTGTCTTGTTTATGTTATGTTGGGACAACGCTTGCACTCTGAAATTTCCTTTTGGAATGGAACATGTTTGATAACGTCTCTTTTCGAGTCGTTCTATATAATATATGACTGTTGTACTTATTATTAACACCCCATTGTTGGACCCGAATCTCGATTTAAATTGGGGTGTTAAAGAGTACGATCCATGTATCAAATTTTTTCGAAAAGCGAGACTTAATATGCAAAGTATGTCATTGCTTTATACTTAGAAGTCTTGATTTGTGAATATCGTTGTTATACAAGCTTGAATAATGTCTAAAATTTATTATATAAGTTTACCTTAAAGCCTACCAAGTGTTAAACCTTTTAGTCGGGTCGAAATATGCGTTTTTGTAAAAATCAATCAGACCGGCGGTTCTGTTCATTATTAAAGGCGGTTTTGTTCGTTATTAAAGCCGGTTCTGTTCTGGCGAGCCGGTTCTACAGAAACTTTTTTAGATTTTTAATCAACTTCAAAAGGTCATAAAAACTTAACCGTAAATCCATACAAGTCATTGCCACCTACCGTTTCAAAGATAATTGAGTCTAGTTTCTAATAAAGTAGGTTAGAGGTACTGATTATAAGTTTAAGTAAGTCGAATTTGCAAAATACCACAAAGTGTCCAAAATTTCAAGTTTCGTATTAACATAGAAACTCAAACCTTTGAGTCGGGCAATTTTGGTTGGTATCCTTTGAACTTTGATACATCCTTCTTTGAAAATAAAGTAATTTGGCCATTAATCAAGCTTGGTATACATCGTCATACTCATCGCAAGGCGAAAAGAATTTTTTTGTATGATATGTTATATGATTAGTCATTCTAGTTTGCATTGCGCCTATATGATGATTGTATGCTTATCTCTTATTGCATTTGAGCTTGCTTATTTATGAAACATAAATGTTAAACATGTCTTGTATGTTCCTTCACTTGTATGACAATTTAGATTCTTAAAAGAAATAATACGGTTTCTAAAGGAGTGTTTGGGTTAACTCCTATATGTGTCAAAAATGTATTTTCGTAAATGTTTTGTCAACTCATATTAGTCATGATATGATTATAATGTGTTATATGATATATGATTACTTGTTGCATCTTATTTAGTATCATATACTTTTTGCATCCTATATGTGATCTTGTTGTCTGAGATGCCATGATATTTATGTGTTTGTTTGTCGTCTTCATGTTTTTGCACAATAAGGCTTAAGCTAGGTCTCGTGCACCCCATATAGGCATATATCTCTTCCTTTGTTTTTGCTATGTCAACTTCTCGCATCATCTCAATTTCTTAATCAAACATTGAAAATAAGACTAAGTATGCTAGTAAAATGTTTTGATAAAAAAATTGTGATAAAAATTATGCTCATCAAAGTGGGATTGGCAACTTGAATGTTTCATCCGAAATACTCAAGTAAAGATGAAGTGTAATGATGTCTTGTTGTAGTCTTTAAAATACTTTTCAAAAGCGGGTCAAAGTAATAAGTTATTGTTTTGGTTAAAACGGGTCAAAACTAGTGTTTGGCAAAACCCATAAAGAACTATTCCGCGGTTCATTTAGACCAAGTGTGTCTTTGATATTTAAGCATGTATTTTAAGAATAAATTCTGGAAGTTCTCGTTAATTACTCCTTCACATATAACTTATAAATACCAAGTACTATATTAATAGGGAATTTCATAATCATATGAGGCCTCTCCGGGGTGTCGTATCGACGAGTTGTGGATTTACGATTTAAAGTGTCCTGGCTCCTCATACGTTCACTACATGACCTCTAAATTATGATAGCCCGAACGATAGTATGATAGCCCATTCAAAAGTAATTATTCTAAATTACATACTCTGAATATCAAACTGTAGTAATTACATACCACTTGCCGAACAACCTGAGTTTAGGAAGTTAGTAGCTACACGGTTTTCATGTTATTTCAAGATATGGAAGTCAAGTTTCGGTCATTTTAGCCGTGTATAAGATTAAAACAACAAGTTTTGTATAAAATGGGTCATTTTAGGAATTTTGCATAAAATCAATCATATGAAATTAGGAGTTGTGCCACCCGTCACTTTAAATATAATTGAGCCTAGCTTCATGTAAAGATGGTCTCAGTGGATTTGTAAAATACTATTATCAACTTTTAGTATAATAACAAAAGACAATTTTTTTTATCATGGCGTTTTTGCCAAAATTCTAAATATTTTTTTAAGAAAAATGGGGTATTTCAAAAATACTTCGTTAAATTTATCTACACATTGTGACATTGTCATTTTATAACACCTCGTGTTTTAGGTCATTGTATGACATTTTGTAATTCACAATTTATTTTTAGGGTTTTACGCGTTTACTCTTGCACTATCTACTGTTGGTCTTGGGTAGGCAGTATTAATTGGTCTGGCAGTATTAACTGATACTGCTGCTCTTGAAGAGTTTTGCCTAACAGTATTAAGTGTTTTAAGGCCAGATTTCATTAAGACTGCTCTTGGAACAAAATTTATTTTTGGATGAGGGTGAGTCATTCTTTGAGAATTTTGGTGATTCACCCTTCTTGCATTGTTCTACATAGGTTTTTCCACCATTTTCTTTTCATAGAAATCACAATCTTTGATCAAATGGTTAAAACTGCCACATACATAGCAAGCTATATTTTGAAACGCAAAATTACTCCCTAATTTCTGAGTCGTCAAATTATTCTAGTTTCTCTTATTACCTCTAGAACTTTGATAGTTTTTCCTAAGATAATTAGCTTGCTTACTTTTCTCTACCTTCTTAACAGATTCCCTAGGTGATTTCACATGCTCATTAGATTTAACAAATTTTACTTTGGCATTACTAGGTTTTCTCTGTTTAGATCGTAAAATAAATATCAGTCTTTCTCACTGTCAGAATATCAAGTATTCAATATAAGTGGATCACTTGCTGACTTCAGGTTTTTGACTCACATAGTCTTAAACTTCACTTGTGGCAATAGTAGGCAGACTAGTACTGAATCACTAAAAAAATATGCTTCCTTATCAGCAAGTACCAAATCAGTTTTAAGGGGGCATCCGTAAGTTCCCAGTATAGGGAGGGGGAACAACATGATACCCTTCAGCTGATTTATACTTATCATTCATCTGACTATCAAACACTTGACTCTCATACCCCACACCAGATTTGAACTTATCACATACTTGACTATCTAACAGTTTGCTTAGATTTGAATTTTCAAACTTTTCTAATGTAAGTTTTAAATCATCTTTTTCTCTTTCAGCTTTTTCAAATTTCTTTCTAAGCTCTGGTGTGCTTATTGTCCAACATAAAAATCAAGTTTAAATCTTTATGTCTTATTCCAAAAACAGCCTCATTCATTTTTATACACATCTAAGTCTAGCCTTTACAGTTCTAGTCCTGCTTTAAAGCTCCTACATTTAATTGAGACTTATTAAAATCTTTTGTCAGATTATCATAATGTTCTTTGAGAGTTTCATAAGATTTTAAACAAGCTTTAGAACAAGTTGATACATTAGTGTCTGAGCTTGATGAACTTGAAGAAGTATAGGCCATAAGTGCAAAATTGGTAGGTCCTTATTCAGCCTGGTCACTCCAGTCATACCCAAATCTATCATACTGAGATACTAAAGCATTTGAAGTAGTTTCCTTAATTGGCACAGTCTTTCTTGTTGTCTCCATATTTCTACTCTCTTGATTCTTAGGGGTATTTTTTTTTTTTTTGGGCCCTGCATTCTTAGCAAAATGACCTCTCTCTATGGCAATTATAGCATTCCACTTTGGTCTTGTCAAAGCCAATGGTATCAGTCCCATTAACACCTAGATTCCTTCCTGTCTTCTTGAGAAATCTCCTTGCTCTCATTGTCAGCATTGCCATCTGCCACTTCAAGTCCATTTCCTCTAAATCATCAGGATCAATTTGCTTTAGGTCTTCATTGTCTAATTGTGAACTATTAGACTGACTAGCAAAGAAATAGTAGATTACAGCATCACTCAGACTATCAATATTTGGTAATGTTGAAGCATTAGCCTTTGAGTTAGCAGCAGAAACACCATAAGCAGTTTTAACTGCTTCATTTGTGTTGCCAGTGCTATTGGAAGATACAAAAGGTACGTTTTATGTGTTTTGGCTTGTGCTAGATGACCCCATGACTTCAGCTTCATAAATCTTCAGATTGTTGTACAAGTCATCCATGCTTAAAGTTTCTAAATCATGTTTGTTCCTCCAGATCAAGGTATGAGTCTTCCATTCTGATGGACGACTTCTTAATAACTTCAGATTCATATCTTCTTGAGAAATAGTTTCTCCATGAATCTCTAGTTGACTGATAAGCTTTTGCAGCCTATCATAGATCTGGTCAAGTCCTTTTGAGCTTTTTCCATTGAAATTCTTATACTGATGTTTAAGAAGTGCCTTCTGTACTTTCTTTGACTCCTTATTACCTCTAAACCTCTTCTCTATAGCTTCCATCAGAGTCTTGGCATCTTTGTAGGGGTTAAATTTTAGTTAATGTTCATTAGGGAGAGCCATCAACAGAGTGCCTCTTGCCTTTAATGCATTCTTCCTTGCTAGCTTCTGTTCTACAGTATCACCTATCTCAACACAGTCAACTGTTATTGTTGGCAGAGGTGAGTAACCATTTAAGATTACTTCCCAAAGAGCATAATTAGTCATTAAGAAGTATTGTTTGATCCTTATCTTCCAAAGATCACATTCATTTGGATTGAGCACTGGAAGTTTTGCAGCAGCAACCACTTGTGCAGATACTGACTCCATCTTTTCTTGAAACAAATAGATCTTGTGTGTAGAATGGTTCTTCTTATTTAAAGTTTCTCAACATGCTCTGATACCACTTGTTGATCCCAATTGAATAGATCTTACTTAGCTTGTAAAAGGCTTAGTTGTATTGAATAAATCCAAGACAACTATGGTAGAAACTTTGATTAAATATATCAAAGACTATGCCGAATATAGTCTATGATACTAAGATGAATAAGTAATAAAACAGTAACAAACAAGATTGTATAATACCAAACTTTAAGCCTCAATATATTAATACGAACACTCTTGATAGTGTTAGGGTTATACAAAACCTTGAAGCTACGAACAACACTTTTCTAGATATCTTAATTGATATGACTTTGGTACATCAAACTCTATACCCTAGGACCTCCTTTTATACACCAAGGAATCCTAACAGGCTTACAATATTTTCCTAAGTTATCATGATCTTCTAAAAAAATAACTTATACGTATCTTTTACAAAAATATCTCATACTTATCCCGTAAGTAATCTTGATAAGCAATCTTTATCTTTATCCTTCTGACAGTATAAACTCTTGTCTTTATCCTTCTAACAGTAGAAATTCTTTTAGCAGTTGAAATTTTTTAGCAGTTGTAAGCAGCAACATTAACTTTTATACCAGCAGCACTAACTGTATACAAGCAGTAGTAACTACTTAAAATATTTTCTTCATTCTTCATCAGTAGTACTAAGTTACACTAGCAGTACTAACTTTATGCTAACAGTTATAACTTTACTAAAGCAGTACTAACATATACTAGTTGTACTAAGTTACACTAACAGTAGTAACTTTTATACTAGCAGTATTAACTACATAGTAGTATTTCTTCTAAGTCTCTGAGTAGTCTTAACTTCCATTAGCAGTAGTAATATATAGTAGCAGTAGTAACTGACAGTACTAACTACTTAGCATATTCTTCACTAAAATCACCAACAACACTAAGTTATGCTTAGCAGTAGTAACTCTAACCTTAGCAACAATAACTTCTAAACAGCTTTAAAAAGTCTTTTAATCCCAACATCATAGACCCAGTGATGCAATGTACAACCATTCCCAGCCATTCGAGTTTCTCTCAACAGAAACTTGTCTCATTTGTCATGGAGATACACACGTTATCTATTGACATCTCATTCCGAGAGTGTTGATATTGAATAGGTGGTAGTTTGCTCCAGCCTCTGAGTACTAAAACCAAAACGCACTTATCGAGTATAGAGACAAGAGATTAATAAAATAAATCTTATTAGGACACATTCCATGGCAAATACTTGTTGAACACCAATAAGTTCACAAGCTGTTAACAAGAGTCCTACGCATTATCCTTGTGATTTTGCCAGAACATCAGAGTGATACATAAGTATTCACAATAAAGATGGAAATCCTACTTGAACCAACATCAAACAAGCTCTTGGTAGGTGACTTGCGCGATTCTATATGAATCAAACTTGTGTCAACTGGAAAGAAACGATGGTGCGATTCTATTTGAATCAAACTTGTTCTAGTAAAATGAATTCACAACTCAATTAGAAATATAGTAATAATTTGATTCACTCATATCGTGTTGTCTGCTTTGAGACGTTCCAGTATTGAGAACAAGCAAGTACGATGAATCTAATGCATACGCGTTAGAGGATCTAACACTCTGAGCTAGAAACCCTGTCAATGATGTTCTTCTAAATTGAACCTACCTGATCACATGTACAGTATTTATACTGTAAAATGGTCCTCACAGAACCAGAGGTTAATGCAACCGAATCTTGACGAATGACAAAGCCATATTCGTCCATATCTGCTATTTATAACTAACATTAAAATGCAGGTACAAACGACGGTGTTGCAGCCTCATTCCAGCAAAGTCCGATTCATTACCACATGCTCATACTCAAGCTACAAAGACATACTATAAGCTTCAAGATTCAAAAATCAATAAAGCTCAAGAATTAAATACAAAGACTTCCGCAAACTCTAATATTCAAGATCTTCCTAAAAGTTATCAAGATTATTAAGACAACAATTGTCAAGGGAGATTGTTAGCAAGCTTTTAAAATGATGCATAGTATGAGCATGTTGGTCAAGACACAAGATCGCAAGATGGCAGAGACAACAAGACAAACAAGGAAAAGATTTAAAGATCTCAGAATTAAAGTCAAAGTCAAAAAGAAAAGGCTCAAGATCAAAGATCACACAGCATGAAGGAACAAGCATATAACAAAGATAAAGACCAAGAACAAGACTCAAGAACTCAATGTCAAAGCAATCTTAAGAAATCCAAGACCATGTTATGACTGTGAACATGGAAGCTTGAAATCTATCAGAAATCAAGCTTCGGGGGAGATTATTAGCCTCAAAATATCGAGTCAAACAAGGAAGCTCATTTCAAGGTTTAAGACCTCACTTCGGGAGAGATTGTTAGCCTCAAAATATTGAGTCAAACAAGGAAGCTCGGTCACTCAACGAGGAAGCTTCGGTCTTCATTTAATTATATATTGTAATAGGCTAGAAAGGGTAAACGGGCTCGTCTATGTAATCTAATAGGTCACGTGTTATGGGCTAAAGCCCAATTAATCCCAAGTAATCCCGAGACCAACCCATAGAAATCCCATAGGCATGTAAGCCTTATGGTGTAAGTATAAATACCCCTCTCTAAGTGTGGAGAGGGTGTTGGTTCTCATTTGTTTTCACACATTTACTTAGAATTAACCATTCCATTTTCCTTTCTTTATTTCTCTCTCTAATTTCTCTCTACAATTCTTATCATATTTCTCATCTTATTTTTCTTGTTTTCATCATGAAGTGAAAGTGGTTTCCGGGTTACCGACATAAAGAAAATGAAAGAAACATAATCACGCGATCAATGATAAACATAACTGAATGATTAATGTAATAACTTATCTTGAAGATACACTTGAGTTATTATCTATAAAAGCATTCAAAGCTTCTTTAAATTCGGTTAGAGTTAGTCTCCTAAAAGTTCTACACAAATTATGAAAACAAAACAAATATATATATAGAAAATTACGTGTGACGAGCGTCAGGTTTTGGCTGTAACGTTATCACCTCGTTATCATTGAATTCGATTTAGGTTTTTTCCACCAACTTGCTATGACAACATCACTATTTAACCCGTGATAGCGTCACCTTTGACTTGTGATGGCGTCGGGACCCTGACCTCCACAAACTGGTTGGTCACGAAAAATATCAAAAATCCACTTTTTGGGCACTTTTGGTAACGACGTTCGGATGCCGGCCACGACTTGAAACTTTTATCTTTTTCTTCCAAACTTCATCCAACTAAGCCTAGAACTTGTACGTTTCTATAGCCCAACACCTTAAAACAAAATATAAAGAATTTTAAACAATAATAAAGATCAAATGACATAAAATGCACAAATTAGTAGGGTAAATGACCAATAAAGGTGTTACGAACATACACATCATCATAACCATTTTGATTATTATGAAGGAACATTATGTTACACCCCATCACAGTTAAAGATAATGGGGCGTGACTTTCATGGAACAAAGTCACAAGTTACATTGAACGACCTTTATATGAGTCATTGAAAATAATAATTTGATTACAACAATTGAGTTTCAACAAAGGATAAAGTTTTAAGAGTTTAAAACGTAAATGAAAAATATTTTTATACATAACCAAACTCTGTTAGTAATGCCATGAAATCTTCGATGAAATGAGGCCCCAAAATGTGATTCTAGTATGATGCTCCAAATGCTACCTGTGTACATGTGACTAAGGACCTAAGAATAACATGCTAAAATGGGTCAACATAAAGTTGGTGAGTTCATAGGTTTAACGTTAAGTAAATAGTGTCATGGACCACAAGATTTAGCGACTATTGTTACGCGATCAATAACACACAATAATAAGCACTAGAATAAGCAATAAGATAAGAAAGAAAGATGGGAGGTTTTAGAGAGAGAAACTAGAGAGGGAAAGAAGGAGGTTGGATTATCATAAGGAAAAGAGAAACAAATGACAACCAACCCTCCCTAACATGCTAGGGAGGGGTATTTATAGTTCTAGTAAGTGAGATGGGTTGGGCTCAAGATTACATGGGCTTTAGCCTGAAACACATGCAATATTAGATTAAAAAATGAGCACGGTACCCGTTCTAGCTTATTGTAACATGGATAAATGGATGACTGAGATTCTTTGTTGAATGACCAAGATTCCTTGTTTGACTCAATAATTTGAGGCTAACAATCTCCCCCAAAGCGAGGTCATTGACTCCTTGACTTTGAGTTCCTTGAGATTGCATTGACGTTAAGCTCTTATAGTCTTGGTCTTGGACATTATCTTTGTTGTAGGCTTGTTCCTTCATGCTTTGTGATCTTTGATCTTGAGCCTTTTGTAATTGTCTTTTGACTTTGACTTTAATTTCGAGATCTTTAAATCTTTCACCTTAAAATCTTTGCCATCTTGTGATCTTGTATCTTGACCAACATACTCATACTTTAACATCACTTGAAGACTAACAATCTCCCTCAACATAGATCTTTAACTTGAACAACTTGCAATCATATACTTGATGTTCTTTGAGGAAGGTCTTGTTTATCAGAGCGTGCAAAAGTGCATCTTTAAAGTTGATAGCTTTCTTAAAGTCTTGATTGATGTCTTGAATATATCCTTGAGATTAGAGTATGAGCATGTGGCCTTGACGACTCTGGAATGGAGGTGACCACCAACGTCAGTACCTGCATGTAAAGGTTAGAAAGAATAGAAGTGGACGAATATGGCTTTGTCATTCGTCAAAGTTTGGTAGCGTTAACCTCTGATTTTGTGAGGACAGTTCCACATACCTGTGATCAGGTAGGTTCAATTTAGAAGAACCTCTTTGATAGGGTTTTCGGCTCTACTAGTATGTTCTCTTTATCAAAACATTTCGAAGTAGACAACACGATAAGAGTGAATCAGTGAGTTACTGTCTTACTGATTGAGTCGTCAATTCATTTACTGGACCATTATCGATATCCAATTGACACAAGCTTGATTCATATAGAATCTCACAAGTCACCTACCGCAAGTGCTATTTGATGGTGACACTGGAAGGATTTCCATTCGTCACTGTGAGATACTAAAGAGTATCACTCTAAATGTTCTGGCAATTATACCAAAGATAATGCATAGGACACTTTGTTATCACTTGTGTTCTTATTGGTGAAAAGCAAGTGTTTTACATGGATTGTGTCCTAATGAGATTTATATATTTGATCTCTTTTGGCTCTAGTTTCGATTTGTGCACTTTGGTTTTAGTAATCGAAGGCTGGAGCAGAGTGCCACCTATTCAATATCAATGATCTCGGAGTGAGATGTCAATAGATTATGTGTGTATCTCTGTGACAAATGAGACAAGTCTCTTTTGAGAGAAACTTGAATGGCTAGGAAGGGTTGTGCATTGCATCACCGGGTCCATGATGTCTTTCTTCAATACCATAAATCATCTTTGTGATTCTGGTAGATTATGTATTGACCTTGTTTCTGCCTAAGTTGTATTGAGGGCTTCTTTCTTTAGACCCTTTATCCTTACATTTCTTTTTCATTCTTCAACCCCTTTAATGCTTACCAAGACGTCATTACTAACACCTTGTTGTGATTGTTCTAGTGTTAGCTCAACCTTAGTTGGCATTATTCCCTTATTCTCATTCATCTCCAATCATACCTAAGGATTGCTATTTCTATCTATGAAGTGTCCTTGGGTAGATCCCTCCGGTTATGGTTGGATCATAGGACTAATACCTAACCTAACTACCTTATGACTTTAAAATCTTCGTGAATTAAGATGTTGTTGGGTAAAAGATTGTAACCATAAAACCTTTATTGAAAATCATTCAAAGTGTTTAGAAAGCATTTGACACTTTGAAAGTTTCATTACGAAAAGCTCCCCCTACACACGTGCATTGATAATCGAAAGTGTTTCGCATATGTGGGTAAGAGTATTAACCATTTTGAGTCTTTAGATCACTTATTATTTTCTAGATCACATTTTAATCACATTTCTCCCCTTATTTTAAACACTAAATCACTTAGTTTTAAAATACCAAGTGATTGAAATTTGTCTTGAAAATTCAAGGGGATAGATGTGTTATAGCATGAATTATATGGAACTTGTTGTTTAGCTCCCCCTCAATTTCACACATATGACACCAAATGAGAGAATTAGATTATGACTTTGTAAATTCCATGTGAAATTAAGATTGAGCCATTTTATATGTTTCAACAAAATGAGCGTTTTAATATTTTTGATATTTAACATCTTTTATTTGTTTAAACATTTTGAAATGTTTTAAACCCACAAAGTTGACATGTGAGGATGTGTCTAAAAGCATTAAAACTTGGTTTGAAATGCCCCCCTCAAAAATTGACCCACTTATAAAAAATGATTCGACTTTTGGAAGTTTTGTGAGAAGGGAGTGTTTAACACACAATTATGAAAGATTTTGAAAAACCTTTTGAGAAATTCTTGAAAAATTATGTTCAACAATTTTGAAAACCAATGTTACTTGAGCTCTAAAGACTTTGAATGTCTTTTGAATTGACGTTTTGTGTTAGCTCAAGTCTAAGAAGTTGTTATCTTTTCGTTGTGAGGATAAATGTACATGTGTGCACACTTTCCTTTATTTGAAGATCGAGTCCTAAGCTGATATTTACTTAGAAGTCGTGTGTCCCAAGCATGAAAATTTTGAAAGAATGCTCGGGACGAAGAAGATTTCTCTTCTTTGTAAGATAAAGCGCACTGAAGCGTACACTTTTCTTTTCTTTGAAATACGGGTTTCGTACAGAAGTATACGAAAGCCATTGAGACATGTCGAGAAGATTCTTTTCGTGTTTTTGAATTTTTTTGATTTTATGTTTTGTTTTTGAAATTTTCTATTTTTGTATTTTCTTTTTGAAATTTTATATTTTTGTATTTTCTTTTTCAAAAATATTTTCTAACATAATTAAAAATAGAATGTTTATACAAAGAAGATGATGATAAAATATTTACACCAGATGAACCCTTTGAAGAATTGGGTTCAAAAGCCGTTGAAGTACCTGCACTCAAAGAAGAAGAGTTTGCACAAATAATATTTTTAGGAGAACATGTTTCCTTTCCTAATGGTATTGCACTATCATTTGTGTTGAGGCAAGTTTCAACTGTCTTTCCCGTGGGAATCCACCTAAGACCTACATAAGTAAAGACTCTACCCGTTGGTTTCTATGTAAGACCAAATCTAGGAGGCGTTGTTTTCACATACATAGTGGAAGTCTTATTTGGGAAAAACTTTTGTCCTATATGGATCTGTCTTTTAAGTTTCTTAGCATTGGTTTTCTTTTCTATGAGTATGTATCTCTTTGTTGTCTTATGGGGTTGTTTCTTACCCCGAGAATTCATCTCTTTTAGGAGGGTTGTTATACAAGCATCATGATTTGCATTAAAGATACATTTTTACATGTCGAGCAAAAAAAGCGTTTGGAGTCTGAGAAAGAACTAGAATTCCTAGAGTGTTCTATTTTGGGCATATCAGTTTTCATTACATAACTACTCTTATGTGTAGGCCAATTCCTAGTCTTTTGATTCGTTCTCCTAGGTTTTGGTTTGCTACCATTAGAAATGTTTTGTAATCTAGCGAAGGCATCACACTAGTTTTTGAATTCTTATCTCTTTCTTGTGTATTTTTCTTAGCTTTCTCTAGGTAGTGATTAAGAACCATGTCATTTGAACTAAATCTTGACATGTTCTTTGAGCTATTCCTAGATTCGCTAGATGCAATCACATGATGAGGTTTTACAAAAGTAGGTGCTCTTACATTAGGCCAATAATAAGGAGTGACTATTTTTGAAAAATCATTATTTACATCAACAAACTTAGTATCCCTACTATTTCCTTTTAACTTTCTTAATTTGTTTTTTAATGCAGTAATTGCAAAAACCTTTTCCTTAATCTAGGTATTCAAATCAGTATTTTCAATAGACTTTTTGTTCAGTTGAGCAATTAGAGAATCATTATGGTCTTTGGTTTGAACTCGTGTCTTTTTGATGGAGTCATAAAGATCTTTGTAAGTCTTTTTCAACTGCTCATTGTCCTTATGTAAATGCTCATTTTCTGAAAGTAATTTAGCCACACTATGTTCCAATTCGATGTTTATTGTTTCAATTTTATCTATGTCATTTTGAACTTTGGCTTCGTTACTTTTTGCTTTCAAAAATTGACCATGTTGCCCCGATTTTAAAACATTGTTTTGCAATTGAAGTTCAAGATTAATGCAATGTGCTTCAAGTTTTGAAAAAATCTTGTTGAAATTAGGCAACGGTCTTTTGAGAAGAATATTTTTAGACTTGATAGATTGGTTTAAAAATCTAGTTGTCTTGTTATCAATTGATGAATCAAGCATAGGACTTTAACTTGACATTCTTTAGTATACTAGTCGACCCCTCCTTTATTATTGAATTAAGGTTACTCAGTATGTTTTTGTCCTGTAGCAAAGATATTACATTCAGTAGTCAATTGTACCTCAGCCATTTTCTCTTCATCATATATAGGTTTGATATCTGCATCAAGAGCATATGTATCATTTCCATATCTACTGCTTGCATCTTGCTTTTTTGATTTTGTCTCACTGCTTTATGTAGCAACTAAACTAACATCTAATGATTTACCCATGTCGACCTTTACCTCTTGAATAGTGGCTTGTGGATATCTTGAAGTAATGACGGACCTAAAGAATGTCATAGCTTTGTTGAGCCTTTCAATTGGATCATTGGTCAGAAGAAATGATGGTACCTTTTCTTCTTGCATCTACAGCAGATCCCTCTCATGTGAATTTGAATTCAAAGATTCCATTGAATTTCGATGTGTGAAATGATATTAAGGATCTTAAGTAGGTAAAGTGATTTGTTGTGGTTTTGAGAAATTTGAATGCTTTTGGATAACGTTTGTTATGAATTGTAGTGATTTGTAGCTCTAAAAAGGACTAACGGTGAACAATTTTATTAACGAAGAACGAACGGTGAAAACTATTTGAAAACTAAAGGGTAAATATTAAAAAAATAAGTAAAAAAGAATTATGTAAAACAAAGAACCAAAAATGAAAATGTTTGAAAATTTGAGGTTAAAATTGAAGATGTTGTAAAACTAAGAACTAGTAGTAAAAGTATGAATTAACAAAAAGGTTAAAGTTGAAATCTATTTTAAATTAAAGGTTGAAATTGTAGATATTTTAAAATTTATGACTTGTAGTAAAGGATGTTTATTAACAAAGGGTTTAAATTAAAATTATTTAAGAGCTAAAGGTTAACATTGAAAAATTAGAGTTTTAAACTAATATAAAAAATATGTCATACACAGTATCATCTTCCTCGTAAGAACTGTGAACGTAGAGTAAATCTCGCGAATTCGTTTCATAGAAATTAAACAAATACAAACACGGTATACTGATCGTTGAAGGACCGCGATTTTAATGATATATGTTTTAAGACCCGCGAATGACGAAACTCAAAACCAAAAAACTCAAAGCAAGTCAAAACACACTCGATTAACCTTGTATATTTCTCCTAGCACACAACCTAAATTGGCTGCATATTTTGCTTGAATAAAAAGTGTATATTTCGCCTAGTACTAGAGGTATATTTTGCCTAAGGAGGATGGTATAAATTGCCCAAGGAGGATGGTATAAATCGCCCAAGAAGGATGGTATAATTCACCTAATACATTGGTATAAATTGCCTCAAGCAGTGTATGTATAAATCGCCCAACCTGTATGTATATTTCATTTACACACAAACAAAAGCGTCCTCTTGTCTTTTTGCAAAACAAACAAAACTGTCCTTTCTTTCTTGTCTTCAAACCGTAGACAACATAAGCAACCACAATAAGCTCTAAAATAAGAACTTTGACAGCAAATAAGCCATGGAAACTTGTACCACAATAAGCTACTAACGACTCTAACGGAGAAAGTTTAAAGCTTTTTGTAAGAAAATAAGCTAAAACATAAAAAACAAAGAAACTAAGCCATGTATTATAAGCTTAACATAAGCTTCAATAACCTGTCAAGAAAACAAATAGGCCACGAAAAGTTTCAACAATAAGCTACAAAAGATTTGACATTAAAACGATGAAAGCTTTATGTGAGAAATAAGCAAAAATAAGAAAGAAAGATGGGAGGTTATAGAGAGAGAAACTAGGGGGAAAGAAGGAGGTTGGATTATCATAAGGAGGAGAGAAACAAATAACAATCAACCCTCTCTAACATGCTAGGGAGGAGTATTTATAGTTCTAGTGAGTGAGATGGGTCAGACTCAAGATTACATGGGCTTTAGCTCGAAACACATGCAATATTATATTAAAACAACGAGACCGGTACCCGTTATAGCCTATTACAACATGGATAAATAGATGAGCGAGACTTCTTTGTTGAATGACCAAGATTCCTTGTTCGACTCAATATTTTGAGGCTAACAACTATTGTATCACTCGCAATATCATGAAAAGTATTTCCTATTGCATAAAGCTTATGAAACCGAAGCCTTAACTATTATGTTTTGTGCCCCTGTAAGTGTTCCATTCTGAAAACACTCATAGTTCCTCAAATGATTATGCGTCCGTTTGACATACAAATCAAGTAAGTGCTACAAACCCAGACAAAGGTGTTAACCCATTAGATCTAATTATATTTTTTTATGATTACTCACGTAACTAACGGTTCATGATTATGGGTGGTGCCTTTGTGGAATGATGTGTACCTTAGGCAATACTTAAATGTTTAGAGTACTTGGTCTATAAAAAAATAAATGAGCATGTATTCTCATCCCATAATATTCAAAACAAGTAAAATAGGGGCTATGAGACTTACCTTTACGAGTGATAGAAACGAGAGTAAATAAGCAAGCTTGATGTTAACTATGTGACCTAACAGAGACCTAAATAAATTAGACTCGTTAAGGTCATAATGATATGTTATATATGCTAGAAAATGTTAATACAACTTTAAAAGACCATAACTCTCTTAATTCTTAACCAATTTTAATGAAATGGAGTCTAGAATTTAGGTTTATGTGTTAGCTTTTAAACCCATGTGGCCTTACTTAGTAATTCAAAGTTTTACACATCTAAATGGTCGTCACAAGACACGAGTGTCAGCAGCTATACCTGTTGGACACATCTGTGCATTAATTCATTTTAGACATACCAAACAACATCTAAAAATTATGTTTTCAAGATAAAAAGTTTCCTAAGACAGTAAGGTATTTTTTGGTTAAGAGATTTTTGCTTAAAGGGCTTAGCAAGGTATGTAAAACTCGTTCTAAAGTAACCCCAATTTTCAGACAGAAAACCCTAATTATGTATCATTGCTTAAATCAAACTTTTATACAACAAATCTAGATGGGTGAAATGAAATATATGCATGACATGTTCAATAAGTGAAATATGAGTTCCTTGAGACACTTACAGGATTTGATGATGGGGAAATGAGTTTAGATGAACCCGTAAACTAGAAACCCAAAATGCACACTACTAAAACCCTTGCTACCCATAAAAATCCTTCAAAGCTTGTTATGCCCTTGTGTTCAGTTGATTATATAGATAGAAAAGTGAAGTTTTATGTGAATTAAATAGAGGACTAGGGGGTGTTATTTATAAAGGTGGAGTAAGTAGATAGTTACTTGCATTAACCAAGTTGTAATTGTGTTAGTTAGTAAAAGAGCATCCAAGGAGACAAAATGTGACACAAGTACCATGGAAAACCCCATCCTAGCTCATTGATCCATGGGGTTTGGTGGTGTGTTGTGATGGAAGTTAATGTTCTTTAAGGTATGGCGGTTTAAGGTGTTACCCATAGTGTTCTTAGTAGGTTGGAGAGACATGAAATGATCATTTAGGGAGCACAAATGAGGGGGTAAGGGTTAAGAAAACAAAAAGGAATTATAAAGTTTAAAAAAATGTGTTATATATAAATGTGATGGTAAGGTGGTGTATTGTGTAGTGTATAATGTGCATGCATGCATGGAAAATGATTTAGGATTGAAAATGCATGCATGGATAATGAATCGAATGCATATGATTACTAAATCATGATCATGAAAATGTTAATGTGCTTGCTTAGCATAGACTAAACCTTAGCCTAGTGTGATAATTCATGACGTAAAACGTCCAAAGATAGTTCTCGTTAAGCGTGGGATAACCTAAAGGTAATGTGTAAAGTATATTATTCACTTATTTAGAATAAAACGTTCTAGTTTATGAAAAATCATTAACTTAAATTTGTCAGTTGTCGCAGTCTCTCCTGGTTAAGAGAATTTCTTCCCAAAATTTAGTTCATGTTATCCGATGGCGAGGTGTCTGAGAAAAGGTGAGGGTATTTGCGACGGATATGATCTTCACGTTCTTAAGTAAATTTGTGACCTCTTCTTGAATTCCATCGAACCTTAACGATAGGAATATGACTTTGCTTCAACATTTTAACTTCCTGATCCATAATTTCCAACGGTTCCTCGACAAAGTGAAATTTGTCATCAATCTGAATTTCCTCTAGTGTAATAACAAGTGTTTCATCTGATAAACACTTCTTCAGATTCTAGACATGAAACGTGCTATGGACACCATTGAGTTTTTGCGATAGCTTAAGTCAATAAGCTACAGGGCCAATTTTTGCTAAAATCTTAAAGGGTCCAATATATCTCGGGTTTAGTTTTCATCAAACCACTTGGAATTCTAATGGTTTAAGCCTTACATCTGCATAACACTTTTGGCGATCATGTGCGGTCTTTAGCTTGTTTCGTATTTGTATGGTTTTCTTAGTTGTTTTGTGGATGATCTCTGGACTAGTGAATTGGCTATCTCCAACTTCAATCCAGCAGATGGGTGATTGACACTTTTGTCCATGTAGTGCCATAAACGGAGCAGCCTTGATGATGGTATGGTAACTGTTGTTGTAGGAAAATTCGACTAGTGGCAAGTGGTTATCCCAACCATTTCCAAAATCGACTAGAAAAGTATGTAACATATCCTTTAGTGTTTGAAAAGTCCTTTCACTCTGGCCATCTGTCAGAGGGTGATATGCAGTGCTCATATCCAAACGAGTACCCAACGCTCCCTGGAGTGACTGCCAAAATCTAAACGTGAATTGACTATCTGTATCTGAGATAATTAAAATTGTCACTCCATTCCTTTAGACGAATTCCTTTTGATAAATTCTGGTCAACCTCTCCATCTTGTTGGTTTGTTTCATTGGCAGGAAATGTGCGGACTTCATAAGACGATCGACTATTACCCAAATCATGTCGTAACCGATCGATGTCTAAGGCAGTTTCATGATGAAGTCCATTGTTATCCTCTCCCACTTCCATTGGGTTATCTATGGTTGATGCAATAAACCAGATGGTTTTTGATATTTTTCCTTCACTTTTGAGCACGTCAAACATTTGTTGACATAAGTGGCGATGTCAGCCTTCATGTTAGGCCGCCAATATAACTTCTTGAGATCGTGGTACATCTTTTCGGATCCAGGATGGGTAGAATACTTAGATTTGTGTGACTCATACATAACCAAGTCCTTCAAACCTCCAAATGTGGTAACCAACTCATGTTCATAAAACATCGGGTTTTATCTAACCGGGTCTCAAACTCTTTTTCCATACCTCATATGATTTCGTTCTTTATGTTCTCTTCCTTAAACGCTTTGACTTGTGCATCACGAATTTGTGAGGGGAGATTTGTATGTATCGTCATGACCAAGGTTCGAACTTGTAGTGGCTTAGCCCGTTCCTTTTGGCTTAGGGCATCAGCTATAACATTCGTCTTCTTAAGGTGATAACTAATATCATAATCGTAGTCATTGGGCAGTTCGATCCATCAACTATGCCTAATATTTAACTCCTTCTTGTCGAGTATGTATTGTAGGCTCTTATGGCCCGTATACACCGTACACCTTGTACCATACAAGTAGTGTCTCCAAATCTTGAGAGCAAACACTACGGCTCCTAATTTCAAACCATGAGTCGTATAATTATTTTTGTGAATCTTAAGTTGATGAGATGTGTAAGCTATAACCTTCTCCATCTGTCTTAATACAACGCCTATTCCTTTGTATGAGGCATCGCAGTAAACCATAAAATTATTGGTTCCTTCCGGTAATGATAAAATTGGTGCACTATTGATTTTCTGTTTTAGCAGTTGAAATGTTGACTATTGCTTTTCTTCTTAATCAAACTTCTGATTCTTCTGAGTCAGTTTAGTCAAGGGCTTAGCTATCTTGGAAAAACATTCAATAAATCGTCTATAATCACCGACAAGAACTGAAAATTAGCGTATCTCTGTAGGGGTTCTAGGTGTCGCCCAATCTTTGATAGCTTTAATCTTAGCGAGGTCAACGTATATGCCTTGACTATAAATCACATGCCCGAGAAATTGTACTCTTCAGATCTAAAATTCACACTTATAGAATTTGGCTTATAGTTCCTCTTTCTTAAGAAGTTCCAAGGTTACCTTCAGGTGTTCTTCATGCTCTTCTTTGTTTCGTGAGTAAATCGAAATATCGTCTATGAACACGATTCCAAACTTGTCTAGGTATGGTTTGCTTACCCAATTCATAAGATCCATGAATACCGCTAGTGTGTTGGTCAAACCAAACAACATCACTTGGAACTCTTAATGACCATAGCGAGTCCTAAACGCTGTTTTCAGAATAACTTTTTCTCGGACTCTAAGCTGACGATAACCTGATCGCAAGTTAATCTTTAAGTAGAAGCTAAAACCTTGTAGCTGATCGAACAGATCGTCCAATCTCAGGAGGGAATAACGGTTCTTTACAGTTAGCTTATTTAACTCACGATAGTCAATACACACCTGAAGGATCCATCTTTCATTTTAACAAACAAGATTGGAGATCCCCACGGAGAGGAACTCGGTCGGATAAACTCTTTATTTAAAATTTGTTGTAATTGACTGGATAATTCTTGCATCTCTAAAGGGGATAACTTGTATGGCGATCGCGCCACTGGTGCTGCTCCAGGTACCAATTCAATATGATATTCCACTTGCCTGGATAGTGGGAATCTCGGCAAGTCTTTAGGAAAGTCTTTTGGAAAATTCCGTATAATGGGAACGGATTTAAGTCGTTTCTCCTATGACTTCTTCTCCATTACGCTTGCCAGAAAAACATGACATCCTTTCCATAAATATTTCTGAGTTTTAATGCAGGATATGATGTTTAACTTATTTCCACTCCTATCCCCTTGGATTTTTAGGGTTTCATTATTGTAGGGAATACAGACAAGATTTTCGTCGCATATAATTTCTGCGCGATTCTTAGATAACCAATCCATGCCTATAATGACATCAAAACTTCCAATTTTTATGAGCATCAAGTCTATTTCAAACAAATGGATTAATAAATTAAATGTACACCTTAGAATTATAGTATCAGCTCCTATTAACTTACCATCAGCTACTCAATAGTATACTTAGTATCTATGGCAGTTGGGGCGATATCAATTAGAAGGATAAAATCAGCGGATGCGAAACTTCTATCGACATCCCTATCAAATAAGACATAAGCATAACGATTATTGAATAGAAATGTACGCGTAACAACTTAGTGTCCTAACAAGCTTCTCCGGCTTCTAATACAAATGTTCTCCTATGAGCTCTTCCCCCTTTTGATTCTTCAGTTTTAGGCAGTCCTTCCTGAAATGCCCTATGTTTCAACACTCAAAGTTGCACCCCAAAGCTCCATGGTTTGCTATGGGGGTATGGTTTCTATAATAATTTATTTGGTGACCGTTTCATTTTCATTTTCCACAAGGGTCGTTACAAGGATCTGAGTGGTGAAGATTGCACTTATTGCAGTAAGGCTGACTCCTAGCACACCCTTTCTTGACATTCAGCCCAGTAGTGTACGCCTTAATTATTTTGTTTGTTTCCTTCTTGGGTTATCTTCTCACTTTCTCTTATTGTCAGCACTTTTCACTACTCTGGCTCCCGGATATACGACCTGCTCCATTAAGTCGTGAACCATGCAGATGTCACTCTTAATTGTAGTTGGCTTAGATGAGGTCACATTCTCCTAGATCTCAGGTGTAAGTCCCCAAATGTAGCGTTCTGTCTTCTTGTACTCAGGGGTGACCATTTTTGCGCAGAGTAGTGCTAATTCGTGAAAATGATTGGTGTAACCAGTGATGTCAGTTCCCTTAACTAACAGATTCCAAAACTCAACCTCTAGCTTCTTTACCTCATTACTAGCATAGTATTCCTTAGTTATCATTCACTTCAGATCCTCCCAAAGGGTCTGTTAAGCAACATCAATCCCTATGGACTAACCATAAACATTCCACCAAGTAAATGCACCATATTTTAAGGTGCAAGTGGCATATTTGACTTTGTAGTTTTTAGCGCGCAGTTACATTATGGAAAAACTCATTCAGACTTCTTCAATCCATTGATCATTCCAACTGCTCCTTCAGTCGTTGATGTAGTGGGCATTGAATTCAAAAAATTCCTTATGGATACATCACAGGGTATTCCTCAATAGCACCAGCAGTATTGCTTGCTCTAGCTCCATCGTTAATTCTAGCTTTGTGGTTTCTGTTTGTTTCATATGCATAAATTGCATCGGCAACTCGTTGGGCTATCAGTTGCTTAATGGTTGTAAAACCACGTATTTAAGGTCACTACTATTACTAATCTCGTATCTATTTTATAAATTTAAAGATTTCATTTTATTATTTTAACCGATTTTTATTAAAATCGTCAATTTTAAAACCCTCGTGAATCGTACAATTTAAATTATTCATTTTATCGATCGAGAAATCAACGAAAGCCATATTTAGCCATGAGAGCTTAATTTATTTTATTTTTATTATTTTCCATCTTTTATTTAAGTTTAGCCAAAAACCGCATCGAAGAAATCGCGTTATTATAAGAATTAGACGAGTTAAATAGGTTATTGGGCCTGGAAACAAAGTAATTCAGCCAATTAGACATACTATAAAAGCCAACCAGCTCCCGAATTAGAGGGGCCGGTTATAAGCTTAATAAACACACTAAATATGTAATTTTTTTATTTTAGGAATTATACTAGTAATATAATTCTAATAAATAGCCATTCCCTAAGTTTTAGTATATAAATCAAATATAAAGAAATCCCTTATCACCCTTATATATTCTATTTTTTTATTTTCGGTTACCACAGCCCTCAAACCAATGACATAATCTTTTTTATACCTATTCAATACAAATTAGGAGATCTCATGCTATATATATAATACTCATCCCATAAAACGCATACTTAATCTGTCAAAACTAATCCCACGTCTTGTTCCTCTCTTCTGTTCGAACAGCACCTCAAAGAACACCATTAATCCATCTTCAAATCACCTTCAATTCATCACCATTCTACTCCAAATTAACCCTAAACTAAACCCTAATCACCTCATAAAAAGTCACCATGCAAGAGTTTTAAGGAAGTTAAAGACTTTGAAGATCATCAAGTTTTAGGATTTTTAATTGATTGAAGGCTACAAGATTGTTAGGGGTTTGATTACAAGCAGGATTGAAGCAAGACAAAGCTAGAGTTTGCTTGGTTTTGGTGTAGTTTTCCACGGCAAGAGAACACAATCCACATAGGATTCGTGTTTGATCATCTACTTCTCCCTCCATTGTGATTGTGAGTAAAATTTTCTAAAACCCTTCTTGTGTTAAATAAATTTTTTTTGCATGAATGCATGTGTTTGATCTTTGAGTTTTTAGAACATGCATGTTCTTGTTAGGTTTGATCTTGGATTAATCTTGAATATGGAGGATATTGATTAGTAGTTATGTTACATTGATATATTTTGTCCTTGTGGTGGATTAATTGAGGATTTGGAAGTGTTTTGGATTGAATTGGAAGTGTAAATTAGGGACAGTTTTCGGTCAGTAGCAAAATGTAGGTTTTTCTCAAAAAATTTTACTTAGGGTCTGTGAATAAAATACATGGTTGGATAGATATAAGTCTTAGGTTCATGTGGTGAATTGGACGATTTCGTATCGATTCCGGATGAAGGAGTTATGGCCTTTTTACGGAAGATGGTCAAATCTGGAGCTGTTGTTGGGAAATGTGTTTTTCTCTAGGATCTTTAACAATAAAATTATGTTTTAAAACATGATTAGACACTAGACATCATAATCTAACACCTCCAAGTGGAATCACTTCAATATCTATCACGGTTTAGGATTTAGGGCCGAAACCGTAAACGATAGAAATTCAGTCAACTTTCTGTTTTGGGTTATGGTTAGTAAAAACCCATTTCCTGTGGATTGGTAAATGGTTTGATTGATTGGTTTACTGTTCTAGAAACTAGACCCAATGGCCTTTATAAGATTGAAAACCTCATGTTCATAGCCTTTACGGATTAGGATATATGGATCTATAAAATCAAGTCAAATAAGAATGTAGAGTTTTACGTCTTTCGTGGAAACATGAAAAGTATGGATACGCATAAGCGAAACAAGAATTAATACATGAAACTTGGTAGATGTTTATTTACCTTTAAGACCAGATTAGAAGTTATATTTTGGAGTATAAATACCTTGGTTAAGTCATTGTGCAAAGCCACGCATATCTTAGAAATATATCTCGCGATCATGTATAATATTCTACATATCTATTTTATTTTCTTATAATACTAAGTCGCGTCTTGTCTTTTAGGTCGCGGCTAATTCTTTGGTGCTACTTCTCATTAGTTTATTTCTCGCTCGATCATCTTCTATCTTCGGTGAGTTTATAGCCCTACCTTTTCCCTTTTTATAGTTTTCATAAATTGTTTTGGGGGTTTATTAAGAAAACTTATTGATTACTTAAGCATTACTTAACTATCTTTATTAAAGCTCGATTTGCTTACTACATAATGTAACACCCCCAAAATCTTGTCGCATCGGAAATGGTAACATTGGGGTGTTACTTCAGGGCACAAAACACAAGTCACGGAAAACGACCTCAAAAGAGACGTTTTAAGATAAATTTCACATTTGATATATTAAAATCAGAGTTTACAAAGGATCCCATTTATAATGCAATAGAAACATTTTGTTTAAAAACGTTATCGAATGGTACTCAAGTTATTAAGCCTTCAAAAATATATATCCGCGCGACTCGAATGCTCCCAATGCTCCACTAGCAAAATAGTAACCTGAAAATACATGCTAAAACGTCAACAATAATGTTGGTGAATTCATAGGTTTAAGTAAAAAGCAGTATTGAAATAATTTAAGAAGTATTTCAGAAGAAAAGTAGCGTTACAACATTTAAAAGTGTTATTTCCGAAATCCAAGTAGAGATTTAATAAATCTAGTAATGTTCAGTAGTGGACCACAAGATCGAAGTAAATGGTGGACTAAGTACGTATTCCGAAGTCCAAAACAAGTAATAGCAGACTATGTACGTATTCCATAGTCCAAAATAGGTAAGGTAGACAAGAGAAACACATTCATCATGTCCAACACTTTGTATTATTGCACTAAGCTCATGACCCCGAAGCCTTAACTAGTTTGTGCCCCAAATGTATAGGATGCTTGCCAACAACCTAAAAGTATTCTCAATGTTAAATGCACCATGGTCAACTTGTGACCAGAAATTCCAGGTGGGGATTGTCAGTCCCGATAGATCTATCCACAACACTCGCGCTCACTACAATAGCAATTGACGGTTCATGATATAGTAGGGACTTAATTGGCAATAGTGGTAACTTAGGCAATAATATTCAGGCAGTAATCTGGATAGCATACAGTTTAAAACACTTTGAAAACACTTAGAAAAACACTTGTGTCCAATAGTAAAAATAAGCAATGTAATTCACCCCGTAGAGTTTGTAAAACAATTAAGTAGTAAAAAGGGGGCTATGAACTCACAAAGTATTGAAAGGTAATTGTACTGTAGTAAAATATATGAGTTTGTAAAAGAGCATGTATTCCCCTCGCGGGTTTATAAAACATTAAAAAGATTGAAATGCGAGACTATGAACTCACCTTAGGAGTGAAGTGATGAAATAATCAGGTAAATGGCAGAAAATGTATCACGGAAATATCCGAAAGCAACCTAAGTAAATATGGGTCGTATAAGTACCAAGTACTTTAATTAATAACATTGAATATAATCTTATAGTTGTTATATCGTACTATCGTTCGGGCTATCATAATTAAAGAGGTCATGACATGACGTACGAGGAGTTAGGACACTTTAAATCGTAAATCCAACAACTCGTCGATACGCCATCCGAAGAGGCCTCATTATGAAACTCCCTAGTATTATAGCACTTTGATAACCACGTAATATTCTATATAGCATAATCACCGACTAATCGTTTTAGTAAAAACATATTTATAATTGTAAAACATTTATAAATATCTGGATAATGTAATTATAGTTATTCCTGGTAGAGTATTAGTTCCTCCTGGTAGTGTAGTAGTTCCTCCTGGTAGTGTAGTAGTTCCTTATTTGTTTAAGTGAAATTGTAATTATAAAGTAAAAACGTTTATAATTACTCCTTTACTAAAAATGACATAACTTTATCGTTTTAAGCCCGTTTCTCGCGTTTCTTACGCCCACGCTTTTGTATTAAGACGAGTGATCATAAAATCACATTCTTAGGTTATTGAGATTCTATGATGAACAGTATTTTTACTGTTCATAACAGCTATATAATCGTTTTTATACGTAAAACCCGTTTTTGTCGTATCTTATTCATTATAGCTCCGTTTTTAGCGATTCTTTCAAACACATTCTCGTAATTGAAAGTTTTATCATATTATTGATGTTTATAAAGTATAAGTTTCTGTAATGAATAGTACATTTTTTTAAAAATTGTTTTATAAAAGTATTAACTATCGTAAACTTGTAAATGGCGTATCTTCTATTCGTATCAAACGGGTTTTTTGAGTTCTTTATGACCCCTCGATCCTTGTGACATGTAGTATTTTATAAAATCATAAAACATATATGTAATTTTCGAATTACAAACAGCCCCTTAAGATATTTTTCTCAAAATGTGTTTAAAACTTGTTTTTAGGACTTTTTAGCTTTACCACTTTGTTACAAACCCATTAGAACCCTTAATATCTTATGTCTTACATATATTAGGTCCATTAGGTCAATGTTAGTCCAAGATTTCAAGATAACAATTGTTTTAATATCCACTATTAATCAAAACCCATTAAGAAACCCTAAATGGTGTGATTTAGGCTAATAAAAACATATGAACACATAAAATCATAAGTATGAATACATAAAGAGTCTTAGTTACCCTTGATGATATGTAGTATGATGACCAAACAAATCCAAACCCTTGGTTAGATCAAAAACACAAGCTTGCACCAATGGAAACCCTAGATTAGGTTTGAAACCATAATCTTCCAATCTTTGCTCCAATACTTGCAAATGGTTAACCAATGCTTGTAAACACCTTAGAAGGTCTTAGGAATGATGTGTGTATGCTTGTATAAGTGGTAGAAAAATTTTGTATGATTGTGTAACGGTGTGTTTCTTGAGCCGTGGCATGTATAGAGAGAAATGGGAGAGAGTTTTGTGTTTTACACCTTAGGAATATGTTTTGTATGTTTTTCTTACTAGTTAAGCCTTTATATAGGGCTTAACTAAGGTTAAGAAACTCTAGTTAAGTTAACTAGAGTTAAGTTAAAGGAAAATATCTTATAAATAACTAATAAATATCTTATAAATATCTTGTTAATTAAACGCGAGCTATGACCAAGGTTGAAGAACAAAGATGACACGGTTCATAAAATGATATTTTATGATCATAAGAATAATAGCGAGACATGTCATAAATTTTTACGATGCTCAAAACGATTAACGAACGCGCGGTCAAATGTCGACTCGCGGAAAGTCAAAAAAAATAAAAGTAACCCAATCTTTTCCAAAATTTCAATAATACATACGAAAAATTTATAATCCGACAACTAAAATGTTAGAATGTCTACACTGGACTCACATCACTGGAAAACTCGTAAAATAGATGACTCGAAATGGACCTGAAAATAACTAATGTTACAGTCCTTCCCCGATTAAATAGCCTTCCTCAAGGCTCAAGTTGCGACAACCTTGACGAAGGTAGGAGTTTGGAGAAATGAAGCTAATTTTTTCATCCCGAAATTTGTGTTGATGAATGAGGTGTATTGTTTTAAGGTTGATTACTCTCCAGCATGACATGGCTTATCCGAATGCATATGTAATCATCTATGCACCAAATATACAAAAGGTGATTAACTATGTAATTTGAGGTCCAATGATGTAATGCTCATTTTCGTCAAAATAGTGTGATGTAGAAATGTATCAAATAGTTTTATGACATGGTTATTCCTGAATGCATAGGTAATCAGTCTATGCATCAAATATACATAGGTGATTAGACTATGTATATTTGAGGGTCAACGATGCAATGCTCATGTTTGTCAAAATAGTGTGATGTATGAAATGGTATCAAATAGTTTTATAACAAAATGAAATAATCAATAAAGTAAACGTGAAGTAGTTCATAGGGTGGCAACAAAATGGTTTGTAAAATGGTTTATAAGTTGACATCGAGATTGTTTGTAAAGCGATAGATCGTAGTAAGTATAAAGAATATCCGAACGAACGCAGAAGCAGTCAGGGAAAATGAACGTAAAGAATTATTCAATCAACAAAACGAACGTAAATAGTCGTGTTTTAAAGGTAGGTGCTCCAAGGTGACACATATGAGGTGAAAAGTTAATTGTCGTACTCCCATCAATTGGAAGGCTTCAAAACGATGGATTACGAAACAACATGTGCGATTCAAAATCATAAGAAGAGTATTCCAACTCAGAGTCGAATGGTAAAGTAACTAGTATTGGTGTTCGAGAGAGTAAATGAGAAATCAGAAAGTACGCAAAAAATCAGAGTGATCAATATTTATATAACGGACCAATATAAGGTAAATAGTAAGACGTCATATGATAGACGTAAGATAACGAAATCATAGTCTAGTATTAAATACTCATTATCCATGTAATAGTAGTAGGGATGCAAAAGAGAGCATATAAGTTACCTGGGAGCAAGCGCGTGCGGATATCGGATAAAACAAGGAGAGACTCTATATTTTGAAAAACATGGTCATAGTCTAGGTTTTGAAAACGACCTAGTTCTCTATGACTTCAGCTCTGATACCATCTGTAACACCCCCAAAAATCAGGACAACGCAGCGGAATGGTAACATTGGGGTGCTACTTCAGGGCACAAAACACAAGTCACGGAAAACGACCTTAAAATGGACGTTTTAAATAAAGTCATATTCTATTTAATAAAAGATCAGAGTTGCAACAGGTTTCATTTATAATGTATTAGAAAACATTGTCAAAACGTTTGTCAAATAGTACTCAAGTTATTAAGCCTTCAAAAATATATATATCCGCGCGACTCGAATGCTCCCAATGCTCCACTAGCAAAATAGTAACCTGAAAATACATGCTAAAACGTCAACAATAATGTTGGTGAATTCATAGGTTTAAGTAAAAAGCAGTATTGAAATAATTTAAGAAATATTTCAGAAGAAAAGTAGCGTTACAACATTTAAAAGTGTTATTTCCGAAATCCATCCGAAATCCAAGTAGTGATTCAGTAAATCAAGAAGTATTTAAAAGTGGACCACAAGATCGAAGTAATGGTGGACTAAGTACATATTCCGAAGTCCAAAACAAGTAATGTAGACAAGAGAAACACATTCATCAAGTCTAAGTATATATTATTGCACTAAGCTCATGACACCGAAGCCTTAACTAGATTTTGATATTATTATAGCTACTAACATAGTTAAAGAAACAACAAGATCTCATTCATATATACAGAACAAAAAGAAAAAGTAACAGTAACTGTTACTAACTACTACTTTTGTACTATAATGACTAGTTTTGCCTATTATAATAACCTACATGTTGATACCGCTTATTTTCCTTCATACTATAATAACCGATAACTAGTACTAACATACACTTCCCAATTACCTTACCATAACTTAGAACGAAACAATGCATGATTAAATTAACCCGACGCATTAACGAACACTAAAACTAAACCTTTAGCGGCTATTACTACAACATTCATCTCTTATGTTTGTTTGATGTTTATCAGCATTCTAACTTTGTATCAGATTTCACAACTAAATAAACTACGATAGCTAACCTTACACTAACAATAACCTTTCCTAGTGTGAAGACATCATTCAACTCTCACATTTCTTCATAATCAATTTCTAGTTTCAACAACTAACAATTCACACAGCATGCTCAATGCGCACAGTTATCGGCATTCTAACGTCATGCTCAAAAAGTCTCTCATCACATTAACACCGTACGGATAAATGTAACGAGGTCAAAAAACAATCAACTAAACCCTAACTATTATCACTAATGAAAATGCTTTCTGCGTTCTCATCATCAGTATTGAACGCACCATTATCTTGACATAATTGACTTCTAGGCCTCTTTGACTTATCTTGACTAAAACTTGTACATGACTTATATTTTCTACAAACGAAAAAACATAACAGTAAGGTATATATATTTATCAAAAAATAAACGGATCAATAGATCAAAATCACACTTACCTGAGTGAGGAATGTAAATTAATCAACTTAACAATTTGAGGTACAGTATGAATGCAGAAGATAGACCCTAGATGGTTTGAAAATTCAAGTGTTTTGGGGGAGTTGTATTCAGAACATTTTGGGTGAAATTTAGGAATGGTATCCACTCTAATAAGATAGATATACCCAATTTCATCAGCTAATTATAAAATCTATATTTCAATATTAACAGATCTATAAATGTTTACTTATACTGCCCGTGTATTACACGGATTTTAAACTAGTAATAACATTAAACAAACCTTTGAGATAATATTCGGGAAGCCTTGTAAATGTATTCAACGAGAAGCTTGCATCTTCTCTAAAAATTCTGTGCAAGGTAAAGTAGATACGTTTGAAGATCTCCAATAACAACAAAAGAAGGTAGACATATAAATAGAACCTGTCTAGTTACCTCTTTCAGCTTCAACGGTCGCGAGTGTTTTTAACAAGAACTTTTTGCAGTGTTTTAGATTGTTGGGAGTTAGGTTTTTGTGAGTTGCTTATGGTATGACTTTATAAGAATTTAGTTAAAGGTTTAGCGTCAGTTTTATAGGCAAATTGAAGAAGATGAGAAATACATAAACAATATCCTCACCAAACCAAAAACATAAAAGCTCTTCCAAGTTCCAATTTAGAACATCAGCTGATATAGTGTACAGAACTACATACTACATCAAAGTTCATCTTACATTGCCATGATCAATCACATCTAACAAACACCAACACTTTTAATCTTTAACGTGAGCCCTTTATTGGTACTCCTCGATATACCCTGGAATGTGTAGCTAGTGTGGTGGTATGATCATTACACATATGTACATTTAGTAATAACGATGGTATTGTTGGTTAATATAAACAAAGTTTATAATGTACGTGTTTGTTTCATATTAACTTGTATTTCTCATTTTTCGGGCAAACTATGGAAAGGATTGAGTCGTGGACATTTTAGCACAATATATTGTCATTGAAGTCTCTAAATTTGTTTGTTTAGCTTCCGGTTATATGTTAGCGTTTAGGGTTAAGTTTTTTTCTGTTACGTACATCATTCAGTTATAATAAGAAAAAAATGAGGTTTATACCGATAAACCCGAGAGATGCTCTATACTTGATAAAATCCTCTAATCGGCGCTACACGGCTATGCTACATACTTGATAGAGTTCATGACATTAGAGAGATACTCTAACGGGTTTCAAAAAACTTTGGTTAATCAAAAGTGGACTAAAAAGTGTCGGTGGGATGTTAACATAGTTTTTTTCTTTTATTTTTCCTCACTAATGTATAGTTTTCTTTTACTTTCAAGTACTAATATCAACCCAGTGAGTTGGAAACCATCCCGATATTAATCAGTGACGCCACGTACGTATGAGTTAAAAAAACTCTCTCTCCTAGATAAACTATACATGTAAAAGTTCATTTTCTTACCCATTTTAAAACTAAATATTACATCTTGTTTCTTGTCTTTGAACCTTTTGTTTACCAAATCATAGTGTTTCGTATGTAACACGCTTCATGTATTTTATGGTAATATTTGCAGCAGAAAACCAAATATGTTTTTTAAACATCGTAAGCTCGACCAATTCATCATTTTCTATAAACATATACTCCGTATATCTTCAAGACCTACTAGGAAATATGTTTCTATAATAATTAATGTGGAAAACTAGAAGGAGGGGGTTGAATAGTTTACCGCTTTTAATTTAATGTTTGTGTTTGTTTATAAAAACTTAGATTCGACTTTTTGTGAATTCAATACTTGCACAATATAAATAATATAAATAAGTAAGAACAAATAAAGAAAATAAGTAAGAACAAATGAAGAGATAAGAGATAAGATTTAGAAAGATCAAACCACAACACAAGGATTTATAGTGGTTCGGTTACGAAGCACCTCTTCGCCCTACTCCACTCCTCGAGCACCTAACTCGAGAGTTTTCTTCACTATGTCAACAAACTCCCTTATGGCGGAGAAAACCGTACACAACTTTCGCTTATCTTGATTTCTGACACTAAGCTAGATGTCGAGTTCTAATCTTAGCTAGAACCAATCTACCACAACTTCACAACTTCACTACACAACTTGATCACGAATACACAACTTCTTCACACTTTAGTTTTCTTCACACCACTACTTCACTACTTCACTTCTACTTTCACACCTAACTATCATAACTTGGATGAATCACTAAGATTCAACTATACTTACAACAATCACTAAGATCTATCTACTACACAACTTTACAAGATTTACAAATGATTTACAAGTTATGATATGGATGCTACAAGATTGCAATACACACTTGAGGTGTAATACTTCTTCACTTGATGATGGAAGTATTCTTCTCTTGCACTTGAGGAATTATGCTTGGATCACTTGGAAACAAAGGTTTATGATTAAATGATCAAAGGATTTTAATGAGATATGTGGGCTATTTTTGATCAAAAAGAATGAGTGCAAAAGGTGAGAAAATAGTGGGGAATAGTCCAGTATTTATAGGACATTCTGGAGGAGCGTCTACCTATGGGCGGTCTCCTTAAATAGGTGGCCGATCCCCTTAAAGATAAGGGAGCCGCTCGTGTATTTAATGGGGCCGCCCTAGACTAGGCGCTTCCTAGTTTATCCTTTTGTGTAGGGGGAATTTGATGGAACTTTTTAGCTGTTTCAGGTCTGAAAAATTGAATTTCAAAATGTTTATTTTGAATAAAACATTTCTTTTAATTGTAGAAAATGTTTTGTAATGTTTATAAAAATATTTACAACATTTTATAAAAGTTTGAGGTTGAATAAAATTTTCTTTTAGATCATAAAATGCATAAACATTATTATCATACCTTTAAGTGATATAATTTTCGAAATGAAATTTACTACTAATTACTTAGTTTTACGTTTAATGTTTACATTGAACGTTTTTATATTTTGTAGATCTAATCGAAACGGAAAGAATCTAAAATACCAATAATGTTTTTTAGGCAATATTTCTATCAACAACAATCTCCCACCGTTTAGATGATTTACAAAATTAAACTCATAAATGTAAAATTAACATTAAACACGTATTTAGTGAGTTTTATTTCATTTCTCCCCCTTTTTGTAGAATCAAAAAGGCATCATCGAGAATTGCAAGTAAAATCAACGAAATAAATGCTCCGCCCTTGATTGTCTCCCCCGCGTTCGAAGGCACAAAGAATCGCGCAATGGTTTCCTTGGCTACAAAAAACAAAGTTAGAACAATACAAATATTCTAATATAGTAGCAAGTGAGGAAAAATATGGCCATAATGATAACGCAAACCAACAATAATCATGCCCTTTTAACAAAAAATAGTGTGTGAACCACAACTCATACAGCATACAAAAAAAATATCATGCTAACTAACATGACAAATTTTAAAACTACAAAAAGTCCATAACTAGTAAAGCTCCATAGGACTTGCTTGCAAAATGGTGGATGGATAATTATTTAAGAAACTAAACATAGAGTATGTTTAGTTTGGGTAAGATGGTGGATGTGATGGGATGATGGTTGTTGGTGGTTGTGAGAGCATATGTTCAATATATGAAAACATATATTGAAGTTCATCCCTTAATCCAAATATAAGGGTTCGGTTGTGGACACAACAAAGGCATGAATCACCATGCGCTTTAAGTAAATTCCAAGGGATGGGATGCCTAATAATGGGTGGAGAGAGTGATGGTGAGTTATGATGAACATCAAATGGAGTAATGGGTGAGAGTGAGAGGGTTATTTCCATTGAAATAGGTGCTTGAGTTAGAGGTGGTAGAGGAACGCTGGGAGGGGGTAATAATGGAGGGTTTAGGTAGCCATTTGTAAAAGGAGATGATAAAAGAGTTGGTGATTTTGGTGTGAAGTAAATTGAATAGGATGAGGTGTCTTTAGTGGATGGAGTTTTAGAGGGTGCATTAGGAGCACTAGGAGATGATTCTTGAAGCTTAGGTGATGGGGTTATAGTGTCTTCATTTGTCAAGTTAATGAAGAGTTGTTTTGGTGGTATAATGGTGAATTTTGGTTTCTTTGATGGTTTGGAAATGGAAGCTTTTGGTGAAGCCATGGAGGTTGATAATGGTTAGTGTATGATGAGGAAGATGATGTGTTGGTGATGATCATTTGGAAAGGATTTATAGGAAGAGAGTGGATTGAAAAAGGAATGAATTTGAACTAGTTTAGGTTATTCCAAATTGTGTTCGAGCATTCTGGGCAAAGATAGCTGAGACTAGGTAAAAGAGGGTCAAAAAGCAGGAAAAATACTGTTTTACCCGTGATTTGCTAGGGCGGTCCCCTTAATTAGGGGTCGGTCCCCTTAAAGATAAGGGGGCCGCCCGTTATGAATTAAGGGGGCCGCCCTCTGCTGGTTTCCATTTTTCACAGAAAAATGATTTTTCTCAGAATTTTTTGTGAGAGTATTTCTGTTTTGGTGGTTTATTTGCAGCAAGCCCTATTGAGTTTTATGAGCACCTTTAATCATATAGCATGTAATAAATACATCCAATCATGAAACCAAAGTAGCATAATCAGTTCATTAAACAAAACAACCAAAGGTTTAAATCATCATAGCAAATAAGTATCTAAAGATAACTAATAACCAAGTCTTTCCGAATAAATCGGATAATCACCACACAAGATGTTTAGATCATGCACATAATCAAGTTAACAATTGTCTTAAACCACATTTAGCTATCTAGCTAATTTCTCTCCTAAGTCTTCACTTCTTCTTCTTGCTAAACACTCCTTTTAGTGCCTTTCCAAATGATTTGAATCCTCCACGTATCTCCTCGTGCATTTGTTGTGTTTGGTTGAGCAAGGTGGTTTGTCGTGTAAAGAGAGTTTCATCGGTTTTTTTGGAAGAGCTATTTGGTAATTTTGGTAGTTGAGTGAATCAAGAGAGTTAAGATAGGTGGTAGGAGATGGAGTACTTGCTCGAGAAGTTTCGACATCATCATCATCATCATCATCGTGTTGATGAGATGACGTGCCTTAATGATGAGAGGTTGAGGAGGGGACGAAATGACGTGCCTTGCCACGATCACTTCGAGGTCGTCGAGTTTGTCTTAGGGCAAGAGGACGCATGACTCGATTAACAATGTCATAGATGCCATTGTCAAGATGAGGATATGTTTCCATGACGTGTCGATAAAGACGAGTTAAAAACATGCCATATAAAAGATTTGCGGCTGGAGTAGCTCTAGCATATTCGATTCTTTCGACAAAGAAATAAGAAAGATTGTATTATTCTTCGGCAACAACACAATACAACATGTGAGCAAGACAAGCGGGGAGACGGTCCCGATGTCCTCCTAGTCTGAACACATTCTCTCGAATGAGTTCTTCCCATTGCTTCATGTTGGGGCTTAGTTCTTTGGTGAGGATTTGATTTGGATTGAGAGTGACGGTTTGACTTTTAATGGTACGGTCTACCACGACACGTTCCAATTCAAGAAGTCGACGAATGTCGTCGGGAGTAGGAAGATCGGTGCAATATGGTCCCTCGGTTTCTTGAGAATATTCAAGAGATGCAAGGTCCCACTCGTTTGTAAAAACGGCTTGACCATTGTATGGAATTTTGAGGATTTGACCGAATTGAGCGAGAGTAAGGGTTATGAATTCATGTTGAATCATAAAAGAGATGACAAGATAGCCATAGTCATCGGTTTGTACCTTGACTTGACTATAGAAGTCTAGAATAAATCTCGGAACAATCGGTTCGTTGATTTGAAAGAGACAATTGAAGCGAATGTTAGTAAAAAGACGCTCGATGTTGTTGGATTTGTAGTAGGCTTGATCAACAACACGACCTTCGTGAATGTTGCGGTTTTCAATAGGTTTGTAGAATTGGGCAATAGTAGGAGAGATGCCGGGAATTTTGGATACTTTTGGGATGTAGGATTTAGTGAGGGATATATCGGTGGTAGTAGCTTTCGGCATTTTTGTCACCTAAACAAGTTATTAACAACATAAAATGTTACAAAAAAATATAATAAAGAAAATAAAATGAAGTTTTGAAAAATGACGAATGTGGGACAAGGATTACTTCGACTCTAAAAACCCTAAGAAGTGATCCATATGTTCCTTAATTTATTTTTGACTTAATCTAGGATGTCGAAGAATATATATTAGTTATATATTTCAACATCAAGACTATGACCCAAACACTCCCTTATAAAATTTGTTTAAGTTTGTCGAAAACTATACGTTAAGTGTATATTTTGTTGACAAGTATAAGTTTATTATTTTTGACTTAACAACAGCTAAATAGTGTTTGTTTTGACTCAAAACCATGTTTTAAAATACTAAACCAAACGCAACTTTATTTTATACCTTTCATAGAATGTATCAATATATATATGAATTATATATCTTGATGACTTATACAAGTTTGATGAGTGTTTATACAAGTGACAAAACTATAGTGATGATCATTTTGACTCTAAAAATTGATCCTAAGAAACCAGCCAAACACTCCTTTATTTTTATAGAATTTTACTCATTGATTTAAAATATATATATATATGCATGTTTGAATGATTAATACTTGATTATTTTTATCATGTTTTGGCATTAATCAACAATGTGTAAGTTTAAAAATGCATATATGCAAAAATTCAGCTGTATGAGCATACATGTTTTAAATTTTTTTGACTCAATAAGTGTTTTGATTCAATTCTATCAAGGTTGTAGTGTTCCTATGACTACGAGTATCATTGTAGTTATGGAAATTCTAGATCAAACTAAGAATTATGAAAATAATTAAAAAGATGGTTTTAGTTGTACAATAGCAATGTACTTTCTCAAATGGTCCATTTTTGTACGTGAACTTTTTTTGTTCCACTTAATGTAACGAACTTTCAAGTTTTGTGTTGATTTGCACCAACCTTGACTAGCAACCGGAAAAAAAGTTATAAGACCGGAAAAAAGCCTACGTGGCATGTTTAATATTTTCTCTAATGTTTCGTTTTGGTACGTGAACTTTTTTTTAATGTTCTGTTTTGGTACGCGAACATTTTTATACACACGTTTTTATACACACATTTTTAAACACGTTTTTATACACAGTTGTATACACGATTTTATGCACACATTTTTACACATACTTTTATACACACATGTTTATACACATTTTTATATAAATATTATTACACATACTTTTATACACGTGTATAAAAACGTGTGCATTATAACGTGTATAATAATGTGTATAAATTGTGTGTATGAAAATGTGTATAAAAATGTGTATAAAAATATGTGTATAAAATGTGTATAAAAATGTATTTATAAAATGTGTATAAAAAAATGTGTGTATAAAAATATGTATGAAAACGTGTATAAAAACGTGTACAAAAATATGTATAAAAAACGTGTGTAAAAATATGTGTATAAAAACGTGTTTAAAAATATGTGTATATAATATGTGTATATAAACGTGTATATAAAAATATGTGTATAAAAATATGTATAAAAATATGTGTATAAAAATGCGTGTATAAAAATGTATGTATAAAAATGTGTGTATAAAAACGTGTGTAAAAATATGTGT
>BQNB010047165.1:0-43287 GCA_026074375.1 Tanacetum coccineum | reverse complement strand
TAGGCTATGACCTGTGAGGATTGGTTAGACATTAGGTTCCTTCTGCGTAACTCTCTTCCGTAACCTATCTTGTTTTCGTCTGCTAATCGTTTTCTCGATCGTTCAGATGGTGACTACCCGTAGGAACTCAGATCACCAATGACATCAGGAATGGTGCTGGACCTTCAGGTGGTGGTGGTGGTGATGCTATACCCCCTGGGATTCATGTTTGGATCGAAAGGTTTACTAAGTTAAAGCCGCTTGCGTTTCGGTCTGCTGCCACTCCTGCCGAGGCAGAAGACTGGATTACGCATATGGAGAAGTTATTTCAAGTTTTGGGTTGTCCCAACAACTTCAAGACCCTACACCATTAATTGAACGCATAATCATTTCAACCCCAATGAAGAACCATATGCTTATTGACCATGAATATGTTAACTGCCCTATCCATATGTTCGACTTTGATGTGATTCTTGGCATGGATTGGTTGGCTTCTCATCGAGCTACCATTGACTGCTATGCTAGGACTGTGATCTTTGGTAACGTTCGCCAACCTGAATTTGGTAACGTACCTTGATTTCTCATGGGTGCCAAGGTTTTCTGGCTTCTGTTATGGACACATCTTGGAGAGTCCTAATATTGAAAATCTTTCTGTTGTTCGTGAATTCGCTGATGTTTTTCCTGATGACTTTCCTGGACTTTCGCCGGCTAGAGAGATTGAATTTGGCATTGAGTTAATTCCCGGTGCTGAACCTATCTTATCTCAAAGGCTCCGCTCGGTAGCGCTATGGCACTGTTGAATTGGAAAAAGAGTTAAGGTGAGTTACAGGAGAACTTGGAGAATGGCTTTAATAGAAAGTGTTTCGCCAGTGGGTGATGCACCAGTTTATTTGTTAAGAAGATGATGGAGCATGCGCTTGTGTATGATCTACCCGTAACTCAACCGATATTTCGAGATTCGTATAACCGTATAATCTTCCTGCGAATCGACGATTTGTTTGACCAACCTGCAAGGGGCCATTTTTTTTCTTAGATTGATCTGCGATTGTTTTTCTCCAGTTCGATTTGTGAGAGAGCAGGATATTTTCTAAGACTGCATTTCGTACGCTTATGGCCACTACGAGCTTCTTGGTTAGGCCCTTCGGTACCTGACTAATGCTCTGCCGTGATTTCTGGATTTGCTGGAACGTATTTTCCACGGAGTACCTTGATAAGTTCATTATTGTTTTCATCGATGACATCCTCGTTTACTCCAAGTCTGAAGAAGAGCATGAGCGACATCTACGGATTGTGTTGGAGATTCTTAGACAAAAGAAGTTGTATGCGAAGTTTTTGAAGTGCGAGTTCTGGTTACAGCAAGTTGCTTTCCTTGGTCATATTGTATCTGCAGACGGCATCATTATGGATCCATCAAAGGTTGAAGCTATCACCAAATGGGCCTTGTGACCTATACAGGTGACGGGAAGGTTAAGAAGTTTTTGGGCTTGCTTGTGTGGACCCCACGGGGGGGGGGGGGGGGGGGGGGGTGGTGGTTGGGGGGGATGGTATTACCGAGTTTTGTTGAGGGTTTCTCCCCCCGATTAGTTTAACTCTTACCAGCTGCTGAAGAAAGGGTGAGATGTTTGTGTGGACGGCTTCTTAAATGAGCGTCAGGAGACGAGTTATTGAGGATTGAAACGGAGATTGGTGTCTGCTCTGATATTGACTCTTCCATCAGGTTCCGGTGGTTTTCAGATATAACAGTTGGATGCACTCGAAGAAAGGTTTGGGTTGTGTTTTCTGATGCACATGGGAAGGTGATGCCTATGCTTTCATAGGAGCTGAAGCTATATGAAGTAAAATTATCCACCCATTGATTCTTGAGTTAGCTTTGCGGTGGTTTTTGCATTGAAAATTCTGGAGACAATTTCTTGTTTGGTGAGTTGTGATATATTTTACAGTCATAAGATCTCAAATATATCTTTTACTCAAGCGAGATACTTACCTGAAGACAGAGAAGATTGGTGGGACACTTTCCTGAAAGATTATGACACATAACCATCCAGTTCCATTCGGGCACGGCTTAATTGGTTGCCGAGCACTTAGTCGAAAATTTGGGATGATGCTAGTTTTGATTCCTTATCCTTCATGATTTAGCGGTTTAGATGTTGAGCTATGTGTACGAGGGCTCTGGTGGCTATTGGGCGAGTATGAGGGGATAGAGTCTAACCTCTGCTACAGATCAAAGTAAAGGGCGACGTGTGAGTTGTGTGGGTATTGTGGCGGATGTTTGAAGACCGGTAAACTTTTATTGAGTTCAGTTGTGATGATGACGGTGTTGTGTGGTTTTGAGATCTAGCTATCGTGTTCCCAAAATGACAGGCACTTCGCGAAGAAGGTTTATGACGGAAAGCTCATAGTTCTCTATTTACTATTATCCCCACCCCCCAGGTTCAACCAAAATGTACAGAGATTGAAAAGTACTTTTGGTTGAGAACAGGCATGAAGCAAGTTGGCTATGTTTGTATCCAAATGTTATGACTTGTCAGTGGTCAAAATTGAACTTAAGAGGTTTTAGTGGTTTGTTACTGGGCGTTGGATGTTTCCTTTGTGCGAAATGGGATGAGATTTCCATGGATTTCGTTACTGGTTTGCATATACTCAGAAAAGATGAATGATGCGTTGGGGGTTTTTGGTTTGGGGTTGAAAAAAAAATTCGGGGCTAACCAAGTTGTCATTTTCTTACCCATTCGGAAAGAACTATGGTCTTAGTAGTTCGGCGGAGATTTTTCGACAGAAATAGTTTAGACTGTATGGTACACCGACTTTTATTGTGTCCGCAGAGATCCGAAGTTTAGTCTGTTTTGGAATGGATTTACCAGAAAGCTTGTGGAACTCGACTTAAGTCAGTACGATTTCATGGCTCAAACGATTGGGGTCAGTCAGAGAGGACCATTCGACTTTGGAAGATATGTTGAGGGCTTGCTGTTATTGGAACACAATGGAAGTTTGTTGGATTGATTTGTGTTGGTTGGAGTTTGCCTACAATAATAGTTGGGCATGCTAGCATCAAAGGGAACACCTTTCGGCTATTTGTATGGTAGAAAATGTCGAGCACAATTTGCATGGATGAAGTAGGTGAACGTTTGATTGAGGTCCAGAGCTTCATCAGAGATTACAAATGTGAAAAGTGGCTGTTGCTAGGAGAAATGCAAGAGGCTAGAATCGCGACAGAAGAGTTATGCTGCTAAGAATCGAGTGACGTAGAGTTTCAAGTTGGAGCTCACGTATTTTGAAGGTTTTTTGTCATTCAGAGAGTTAAACATTTTGGGATCAAGGGCAAGCTCAGTACTTCGATTCATCTGTACGTTGAGTTCTTTTGAAAGTTATTGCAGAGCGTTGTTCGTATGTACTGGTAGCTGCCTCCGCAGTTATCGCACGTTTACACGATGTCTTTCTAGTATCTCTTTTGAGGAGGATGTACCATTGATAGCCAGTGATGTCGCATCTTATCTATTTGATCAGATTCAGCCTGATATGTCTTTGTCCGAGGAAACCTGGAATCTCATTTGGATCGGCTAGAGAGAGTCATGAAGAAACAAAGTTATTCCTTTTGTGAAGTTTTTTGGTAGAATCATCCAGAGCGTGAGGCTACTGGGAGACGGAAGAAGTCTATCGGAAGCTAGTTTTCTCATTCTTTGTCCAGTTCGGTATGTTTTGTTTCGTTCTCATTTCGGTATTTCATTCGGTTCATTTTAAATTCGAGGAGAATAATTTTTTTTTAGGGGCAAGGAAGTTTATAACCCTCTACAAAATCTCAACAAGTGTAAAATTAACCCACAAATACCCCCTATGCAAGAAAATTTCATTAAAAGCAGCTAAATTTCATTTTAATTTAGAAATTATAAAAAATACACTACAAACATATGACATTATGAAAATTATGTAAGATTAAAAAACTACCTCATTTTATATAAGTAAATTATTTACTGTTTAATGTTTATATATGTATTAGCGAAATTAATTTGTATTTTTTAATTATTACTTTACAATTAAATTAAATAAATATGGATAATACAAAATAAATCATTGGAAGTTACAAAAATCTGATTTAATTTAATTTTGAAAGCCCAAAAATTCGGCCTAAATATTTATTTATTTCTTATGATTTTTATTTTTGTAAAAAAGAGCCAAAAACAAAAACCTCTTTTTTTTTATGATCCTAAAATACAAACGAGGTCGTTGGATCAGATTTTTCAAGGGAATTAGGACGATTTTATTAAGTAGTTTTTGGAGGAAAGGATATGGTGTGGAAAATATTGTGATTACTGTGTAAGAATTGGTTCGATTAGTGGCGTATCGTTTTTGGTTCGAATAAAGCCATAGATCAGAATATTCATATATTCATCTAATCATCATAGGATCATAAGGGTATTTTTGTATATCTCATCTTTTCCTCATTTCTAATTCATAAAATAAGTAGGAAAAATATCCATGCATGTTCTAGTGATCAATATGGAATTTATAAAATATATAGAATACCTAATTTCGATAACATGAATATGAAATCGGCCCAAAACAATATTTGTACATATGAATTTTATATTTTTCTAACGTTGATATATATCATAATTTAGAGAGGATTCGAATATTTATTTGGGTTTTTTATGGTTGCCGAATTCGAAATAAAAGAAAAAAAGTGTTAAATAAATTAGGGTATAGGGTTTGGTAATTTTTCTAGGTGCAATTACTGTAATCGTATTATGTAATAATTGTGTTGGTGCTTGGGAAAACAATCAAAATTAGGGTTTTGTTGGATATATTTTCTAGTCCGATGTGATTTAGAAAAAATATGAGGGGTGTTTTGTAATTTCTGAAACAATATGAGGTTTATTTATACATGTTATTATATCTTATTATAATCTGTATAAATAAGTTGGGGGGTGTATAAAATGTCATATTGATATTATTTTGGATTAAAAATGGTTAATTAATTTATAAGTAATTAGAAATTTTAATTACATTACAATAGAGGGACGAAAATTGTTAAATTCTGGAAAAGTGGAAGTTTGGTTAGTATTTAATGTATAAAGTTATGAATTTGTTATATTTGAATCCTCTAATGAATTATTTTGTATTTATGGATTAATAAAGTATGTTTAAATAATTAATAAACAAAAAGTGCTAAATATGTAAATGGTTTTATAAATTAAGGGTTTGATTGTAAATACGAAATGGAAAGCGTATTATAATCTGAATAAAATACTGAAACTTTTGCTATTTACACTTTTAATTGAAAATTGTTGATTTAGTATATTAACCCATAAAATATGGAAAGTTTGTATAATTCATCCCTTGTACTTGTAAAGGTTGACTTACTGTTAAGTCCCTAAACTACTTCTAATACTTAATAGAAATTCATATGGGATGAATTTAATATTTTTGGAAAGTTCCTAAAAATGGAATGTTATAAAAAATGGAAGTATACTAAGAAAAATGGAACCGGAAAGTTTCTAAAAATGGAAAGTTACTTTAAAAATTGAAAGGTATTAACTTAAAGAATTGTTTGTAATTCTGAGTATTTATCATTTCTTCTTATGGTTCAAGGTAAACGAGGTGAAGAGTGATTTGATTTCCTGTGGTGTGTTCTTTGATTATTTGTTTAGTTCGGAATAAGGTACAGATTTCTGCCTTATGTTATAGGTATCTCATCGACATTAATTCTCTCTATCTTTGATTACGTATGTGATGTACATTTGCTTCTGAGCCTTTTATCTCTGTGGTTCCTGCTTTTATAATGCTCTGTTATTATGTGTTCCATTTGAACCATGCTATGCTACTTTGATATTTGAAACCTTTTGGCATTGAACTTTGTATGATCCTTTGAAATGAACTTTGATATGACTTTGCTTTGAACCTTCAGTTTGCTACCCGAGCACTATTTAGTTTTCCTAGCATGAAAGGTAACATGGCCGTATCATTGATGAACTTTGGATGACCTAGTGTGGTGTGAGTGAATTTCAAGTCCCCCTATTTGATATTATTATGCGCATTCTGGAAGCTTTTATTATTTGTTTAAACGGGAGTATGGTGATTCCTACGTAATTTGTTTTTTATTCGTTGGATTATGTCTTAGGATATATGTTTATTTGGTGACATGATGTTTCGGGTGCGCATTCCACGTCTTTTGATATCTTTGGAGACTCGCGACTCCATGGTTACTACTGAGATGAATTGTTTGGGTTTGGTAATTGGACTTGATTTGATTTTCTGATTTATTCTTCCTAACACTATGAATTGATTTTGATTTGTCTTACCTTATATTTGTTTTCTTTGATCATGTTTCTTGTGATATCCTTTGCCACTTTATATCGGTATCCTTTGATTTTCGTTATCTGTTGCGCTTCGTTTATATATATTGTTCACTGGGCTTTGTATGGCCAAAGCCGCACTTTTCTTTTCTGCGGAAAGTATCTAGAAGTAGGAGCTGGGGTTGCTTTACGGGATTATGAGTGCTGAGTGTGCGTATATACGCCTTGAGATCTTAGTTTTGATATATGGATTTGTTTCTTTTCAAGACCTTCGTTATTTTGAGTTATTTCGTATTCGGGATAGTCTGTCTTTTAGAGATTATGTACCTTAAGTATGTTGACTTATTTTCCTTTGGTTATTTATTTGAGACTTCCGCTGTTTATTGCTTGTGTTATGATTATGTATGCCTTTGATGTCACACCATATTTGTAATACTTCTACCCTTTAGGGTCGAGGCGTTACACTCCTAGTGAACTTCCTAAGGTTAGTTTGGTTAATACAAGTCTTAAAAAGCTTAAAATCCATCTTTTCAAATTTGACACCGTGTTTGAAAAAAGCGAACTACGCCTGATGCTATTACAGAAGGGGAATGAGGGTTTGAACACACTAAAGCTGTTTTTCTAAATGAAATTATTCCATTTTTAAAGACCTTAAAAGACATATTCGATGTTTTTGATAAAGAACTTTTAAATTAGGTAATGGAAGTACAAACAGCTTTTAACCAGATGAAAGTTGCTATTCAACAGTGTTGAGTAGACAAACAATGCTTTGAAATTCATAAGAAAGAACTTTTTCTTGATAATGATCGACTATTACACCAAATCATGTCTCCGGATATTCTGCTTACTGTTATGAATTCTACTACTGTTTATGGCGATTCTGTAAATTTGGAAATGCAAAGTAGTGAATCTTGTGACAAGTGTTTCGATCTTGATGCTGAGCTTTTGAAAAAACAAAATGCGTATAATGAACCTTTGAAAAGTTACTCACAACTTGAAAAACATTGCATTTATCTTAAGTTGACAATGCAACTCAATTAAGAAATTTTTCAAAAGGACAAATCCTGTGATAATCAAAATGCTCTTGAAATTCCAGAATATTTTGAAAATAACGATTTGAAAGCTCAGCTACAAGCTAAAGACACTACCATTCGTAAGTTGAAGGAACATATCAAATCTATGAGAGAAAATGTCAAGAAAGGCAAAGTGAAACAAGATGTGGATGAGATTGAAACCATAAACATTGAATTAGAGCATAGTGTGGCCAAATTACTCTCTGAAAATGAGCTTTTGCTTAAAGAAATTAGGCATTTGAAAAAGATTTACAAAGATCAATTTGATTCAATTAAAAAGACACATGCTTGTTCTAAAGAACATAGTGACTCCTTGATTGCTCAATTGAACTCTAAATCTATGGAAAATGCTAATTTAAAAAGTCAAATTCAAGAAAAGGTTTTTGTGGCAACAACATTACAAAATGAATTAAAGAGATTAAAAGGTAAAAATGTGCTTGATAATGCCACCACAATAACTAATGCCACCCCTATTGCTCTAGGAATGTTCAAGCTAGACATAGAACCTATTTCTCATAGACTTAAAAACAATAGGGATGCACATAAGGATTATCTTAAGAAGACTATAGAAAATACTGACACCATACGTGGACTAGGCGCTAAAAATAGAATCCTAATGAACCTCTCTTAAACTCTGCTTGCATGTTTACAAAACACGTTCAGGAATTGTTAGTCTATGTTTCTAAGACATGCCTTAGTTTAACAAAACCTAGTGAGAAATTGGTAGCTGTCACACCATTAAAAAAACAAGACTGTCAGGTTTGCCGAATCTGTCACATTACAAAGTAATACCAAACAACAAGTAGGTTCCCACAACACACCAGATTTTAACAAACCTGTGTTGACTTCTACGGGATTGAAGAGTTCTACTAGTACTAGTAGATCAAAGCCTTCAGGCAATACAAAGAACAATAGGATCTTGCAAACTAACAATAGCAACATGAAGAATAAAGTAGAAGACCACCCTAGGAGTGTTATATCTAGGTCAAATAAAATGAATCGTAATGTTGAACCTATTTGTAATGTAGATGTTAAGCATTCAATGTTAAATGCGAATTCAGAATTAATTTGTGCTACTTGTAATAAGTGTATGTTTGATGCAATCCATGATATGTGTGTTCTTGATTTTGTTAAAGATGTGAATATGCATTCTAAATCTGCTAAGAATAACAAAAAGCAAAATATTTGGAAACCTACAGGTAAAGTGTTCACTGAGATTGGCTATAAGTGGAAACCCACAGGAAGAACTTTCACTTTAGCTGGTCATTTGTTCCCTTTAACTAGGATCACTTCCATTAAAGTAGTGCCTCTTAAGGAAACCACTTCTCACTTAGTAAAAACACAAAAACCAGAGTTTAAAATCTATAGCAGGAGATCCAAACTAGTAAAAGTTGTTGGTTCGAGTAAAAAATATAAGATTGTAGAATCTAGGATTGCTAACAACTCAGAACCTAATCATTCTTGGGGATCCAATGCTACAGATGTTCCATCTTCTTCTTCTCTTATCAATGACAGGTTATCCAGATTGTTCTCTGGTATCTGGACTCTAGATGCTCAAAACATATGACAGGCAACTGCTCTTAGCTCATGAACTTCGTTAGTAAATTTCTAGGAACTGTCAGATTTGGAAACGACCATATTGCAAACATTATGGGTTATGGTGATTAATGTAACTATCTCAAGGGTATATTATGTTGAGGGCCTCGGACATAACTTGTTTTTAGTTGGACACTTTTGTGACTCAGATCTTGAAATTGCTTTTCGGAAAAACACTTGCTTTATTTGGGATTTAGACGGTGTTAATCTACTTTCAGGTCCAAAGACACAAACTTGTACATAATTTCTCTTGATGACATGCTAAAGACTTCTCCGATTTGTCTACTATCAAAAGCTTCAAAGACTAAGAGTTGGTTATGGTATCGTCGGTTATCTCATCTCAACTTTGGTACTCTAAATCAGCTAGCCAAATACGGTCTTGCACGAGGCATTCCAAAGATTAAATTTAAGAAAGATCATCTGTGTTCAGCATGTGCATTAGGCAAAATCAAGAAATCCTCTCATCAACCCAAGGCGAAAGACACTAACCAAGAGAAACTCTATCTTCTGCATATGGATCTTTGTGGCCTGATGCGTATGGAGAGCATCAATGGGAAAAGTATATCTTGGTGATTGTTGACGATTACTCACGATTTGTCAAATTTCTGAGATTAAAGGATGAAGCTTCTGACGCTATCATCAAGTGCATCAAAAATATTCAAGTTTGTTTGAATGCCACAGTCCGTAATGTTAGAACAGATAACGAAACTAAATTTGTTAATCAGACCCTTCGAGAATTTTATGAAAATGTCGGCATCTCGCATCAAACATCTGTTGCTCACACCCCTCAACAGAACGACGTTGTCAAAAGACAACACGAGACTCTAGTGGAAGCTACTCGCACAATGTTGATATTTTTAAAATCTCTATTATTTCTATGAGCCGAAGCAATCAATACAGCTTGTTATACCTAAAACCGTTCCCTGATCCGTCTCTGATACAATAAAACTCCATATTAGTTGATGCATGAAAAGAAGCCGGATTTATCATTTCATGTCTTTGGTGCACTCTACTATCCAACTAAAGACAGTGAAGATTTGGGTAAACTAAACGCAAAGTCCAATATTGGTATTTTTGTTGGTTACGCTCCCGCAAAGAAAGCTTTTAGAATCTATAACAGGAGAACCCGGAAAATCATGGAAATCATTCATGTAACGTTTGATGAGCTGACGGCGATGGCTTTTGATCAATTCAGTTCAGGACCCGAACTTTAATTTATGACTCATGGAATACTCAGTTCAGGACTTATGCCAATCCCTCCTTCTTCAACACCATGTGTATTACCTACAAAGAATGATTGGGATATCTTGTTCCAACCGATGTTTGATGAGCTCTCAAATCCTCCACCAAGTGTTGCTTCTATAGAACCTGCAATTGCTCTCAAAGACCTGCTAATCTAACTGGTTCACCTATGTCAACTTCAATTGACCAAGATGCATAATCTTCAAGTAACTTATCAACTCAAGAACAAGAACAATCTCCAATTATCTCTCAAGATGTTGAACCCCAAAAACACCACACTTTCATGATGATCCACTTCATGAAACTCTTCATGAAGACTCGACTTCTCAAGGATCGTCATCAAATGTGCGGCCATCCCACACTCTATTAGATCTTCTTGGTAAATGGACTAAGAATCATCCATTAGCAAATGTGATTGGAGATCCTTCTCGACCAGTCTCCATAAGAAAGCAACTTAAGACTGACGCTATGTGGTGTTATTTCGATGCCTTCCTCACTTCAGTTGAATTGAAAATTTTTAAAGAAGCAATGCTCGAATCCTCCTGGATTGAAGCTATGCAAGAAGAAATACATGAATTCGAGCGATTGCAAGTTTGGGAATTAGTACCTTGTCCAGATTTTGTGATGTTGATCAAGCTCAAGTGGATCTACAAATTCAAGAAAGATAAACGTGGGGGTATACTTACTAAAAAACAACACTCGATTAGTTGCCAAAGGATACCGTCAGGAGGAAGGGATTGATTTTGAGGAATCGTTTGCACCTGTTTCCAGAATAGAGGCCATTCGTATCTTCTTTACAAATACTACTAACAAGAACATGACAATCTATCAAATGGATGTCAAAACGGCTTTCTTAAATGAAGAGCTTTGCGAAGTGGTCTATGTTAGTCAACCGGAAGGATTCATAGATCAAGACAAGCCAAATCCTGTGTACATGCTTAAAAAGGTACTATATGGTCTTAAACAAGCTCCAAGCGCTTGGTATGATATGATGTCCAGCTTTCTACTATCACAAGAATTCACCAAGGGTGCAGTCGATCCAACACTATTCACCAGGAAAGCAGGTCGTAACATCTTATTGGTACAAATTTATGTAGACGATATAACTTTTGCCTCTACTAAACCTGCTATGTGTGATGAATTTGCTAAAATAATGACTTCCCATGATCAAGTGTCAATGATGGGTAAAATTTCTTTCTTTCTTGGACTCCAAATTTCTCAAAGTCCTAAGGCATCTTTATTAACCAGCCAATTATGCTCTTGAAATAATAAAGAAATATGGTATGCTATCTAGTGATCCCGTTGACACCCCTATGGTGGAAAAAAGTAAACTAGATGAAGATCTACAAGGGAAGCCAGTCGATCCTACACATTACCATGGGATGATTGGTTCATTAATGTATCTTACATACAGCAGACCAGACCTTGTATTTGCAGTGTGCATGTGTGCTCGGTATCAGGCAAATCCTACCGAAAAGCACTTACATAAAGCTAAGTAAATCTTTTGAAACCTGAAAGGAACCATTGATATGGGTCTCTGGTATTCAAAAGATTCGTGCATTATTCTAACAGCATATGCAGATGCAGACCATACCGAGGTAGCACATCTGGAAGTGCACAATTCTTGGGAGATAAACTTGTTAGCTGGTCATCCAAAAATCAAAAGAGCATTGCTATCTCTAGTACAGAGGCTGAATATATAGCTTTATCTGGGTGTTGTGCTCAAATCTTATGGATGAGATCACAACAAATAGATTATGGTTTTAAATTCAACAAGATTCATATATACTGTGATAACAAAAGTGTCATCACTTTATGCTGCAACAATGTTCAACACTCGAGATCCAAGCATATAGATGTGAGATACCACTTTATTAAGGAGCAAGTGGAGAATGGAGTAGTGGAGCTCCACTTTGTTAGAACCGAATATCAACTTGCAGACATCTTCACAAAAGCCTTGCCACGAGAAAGATTCAACTTCTTGGTCGAAAAGCTGGGTATGAAAAGCATGTCTTCTGAAACACTAAAGAGTCTGACAGAGGAAGAGGACGAGTAATGGTGGTAACTCGTGGTATATCATGTGTATCATATGTATATTAGAAAACATAAAAACTCAAAAAGATTTTTCATTTTAATATAAATTTTTCAAAAAAGAAAATAGAAAATTAAAAAAATCAGATAATACAAAAATATATATCTCTGACATGTCTTCTGAAAATCGATAACATTTACGGCCTTAGAAATGTCATTTAATAATGATACGAGGCTATAAATAAAGTTCAAGCAGATGTTCTAAATACTTTCAAAACATGTCAATGGTCTGCTATTATTTCAGATAGCAACCCGATCATCAATTTAAAGGCAAGTATTACGCTAAAAATAAAACTTGACCTCACAACAGGAATTAATTTTCTCGGGCATGGTCTACTTCATGACCATGCAAAGGCTTGTGTTTACTTTGCAACACAACCCGTGCTTTCTATATACAATAAATGTACGTGTCAGTACATTTATTTGTTTTAAATAACAGAAATATTATTTTTTTAAGGTGTTAATTTAAAAAGGACTTTAATCATCTAAAAGTTTCATCTGAAAATGATTTTAAAGGCATTTGACCACTCAAACAATGACTACAACTCTTTAAATAGAAAATAGGCCATTATTTGAGGGAGAGAAAATGTCAAATAATCTTCCTCAAAAAATCATCATGTGATAAAAGAAAAAATGTTTTAAACAATAACGAATTAATATTTAAAGGGGAATTAATTAAATTTAACTTATTTGAGCTTTATATGTTATGTGTTTAATCCTTAAGGGTCTTAATAACAAAAATATGTAACTTAGTCTAGGTGATAAAACTTTCGGGATTATTTGTGCTAAAAGTCTAACTAGATTTTGCCTTAGGAAAGATATTAAAGGTAAATGCAAGGTAGTATAAACACTAGGGGGCATTTTTGCCAAAAACTTAAAGTTTTAAAACAAAAACACCCCCACCCCCTTTTTTAAAAAACACACAACCAAACACACCTAATTTTTTTCTTTCTCCGTTGCTATACTCGGCCAAAAATTAAAGAACCCACCAAATCGTGTTTAATCCTCAAGGTTAGTATTACAACATGTTTATATCATCCCTATAACCACTCGTCATCAAGGAATTTGATTGAAACCCACAAATTAGACCGAAAACCCTAAATCTTGATTTAGGGTTCTTCAAAATTAAATGTGTTGTTTTTGTTAAATTGATTGGGTCGTTTTGATGTTGTAGATTACTCGTTTGTAGGCGATTATACACATAACATTAGGGCATTTTATTCAAGATTTGTATTAACTGGACGATTTGATACTAAATAACACTAGGCGATTTATACATAGCAATTAACACTACGCGATTTATACCTGAGATTTACACTGGGCGATTTATACCTTTAATTTTGCAGTAGGTGATTTATACAGGGTATTTTCCTAAGATTCTAATGTGTTTGGAATATTGACTATCGTTTGAACCATATTTGTTTGTTGACCCTCTCAAGTTACCATCTGATCTTTGATCAGTCAACCTGTGTTATACATGTATGCTTGATAATTTGTGTTTAATCCCTAGTTAATAATCAAAGCTTGCATCTTAAAACTACCTGCATGAAACAAATTGTCAATCAGTTATATATACCTGTTTGTATATAAACTGTATTGGATAATTCTTAGCAGATTCATGAACACTAGTCCACTTAACAAACTGCTATTAGACAAGGCTTGGTCTCATCCTGAAATCGATCAAGATTGGCAAGTGCAACATGAGAATCATTCCCACAATATCAAAGAAGGAACCTACTTATCAAGTTGTATTGGATGCTCTTGCACTCTCTCCTCTCTACCCAACTTTCCTAATCACAACAGAAGTCCCGAAAATATATATGCAACAGTTCTGGAGCACCATCACCAAGATTAAAGACTCTTCTTTGTACCAGTTCAAGCTGGACAAGAAAAAGTGCAGAGTTGATGTAGAAGTCGTATTGTTACATTCTCCATCCTCCATTCAGTCCTAGACATCCAATCAAGAATTGTTAACCTCCTTCTTTGATGAAGAAATTGGCTCATTTCCAAGGAACTAGGCGACAAAGAGACATGAATCCTCTGTCACTAAAAGTGATTACTGACCATATGCACCAACCTTGGAGAACCTTCGTTGCTGTCATCACCGATGCCTTTTTGGAAAAACTACAGGTCTTGATAAGATTAGACTTTCAAGAGCACAAATCCTGTGGGGGATGTTCTATAAGAAGAATGTAGATTATGTTGAACTACATTGGTAAGACTTTATATTCTAGATAGACAACAGATTCACTAAGGCTATCATTTCTAAAGATAAGTCAATATCTATGAGGAACAAACTATTCATGCACACAGTCCAGCATGACATTATTTTGGGCTATTTGAAATTTGTCTCCAAAACTGATGACTTATCCATGCATATTAGCTATATTCCCTGCAGAATGACTAATTAAAGATACAAAACTCTCTTGCCTATAAGACTTTTCTAGCATATGCTACAGGAGTAATCACTCCCAAGAAAGCCTAGGAAATTTAAGAAACCGGAGCTTCTTTTTTCATCAAAGAAGAAAACTCTTGTTGCTATTAAAGAGCCTGTAAAGAAACTGCCAAGAAACCTGCTGCTAGAAGACAGTCTGCTGGTGTTCAAATCGGAGACACTCATGGTGTGCCGTGTCAAAGTAAGCACCGATGGGCAAAAGAAGCAAAGTGATTGAATTGATGTCTGAAGCCGCATTACTTGAGGAAGCTCAGTTGGAAAAGGCTATCAAAAGAAGCAAACAAGAAACAAACATTCATCATGCAGGTGGCTCAAGTGAGGGAGCTGGTTTAGAACCAGAGGTTCCTGATGAGCAAAAAGGCAAGTCAATTGACACAAGTGAAGGAACAGGTTGAAAAAACCAGGGTTCCCGATTGATGTGTTATTCCAAGCTTAAATTTATAATAACTAGAAATAACCAGTTGTTGACAAAAAAACAAACACTCGGGAATATATTCGTTCGTAGTATAGATAAGCTTTTTAGGTATCCCAGGTCGTTCCACGGAATTGAAAGTTTTCACAGTTTGTAATTAAGGTGCCAAGGTTAATAAGATTGTCACGAAACAATTAACCAAATCTTGCATATATCGGATATTATAACAAAAGCAATTAAAAGATGATTCAATCAAATGATTAAGGTATGTTTGTTTAGGCAATGATCACTTAGATAATGATGTGTTTGGAATAGTGTTTAAAATAGAGTTATCACAAGTTATAAATCCTTTCGGCCTTTAAATATAACTAGTGATTATATCGATTAATAACAACAAATCCTTTCGGCCTTTATAAGTTATTATAACCAATATATTAGATGGATTGATAGAACACATATATAAAAGAACCCTTTCGGCCTATTTTCTTATATAAAATATGTTTTACAACCAAATCAATAAACTCATATCCAAACACTTCATATCCAAGATCCATTAATGCGCGAACAAAACACAAGATGACTACTCATGATCATAGAACAAATACACTAAAATTTCATCATGGATTCACAAGGATTAGATTCAAAAAGTAACAAAATCAGAAAGCCAATTCCAAGAGCAAAGTAATGATATTTCAACAAGAATTTTCCAAGAACACTTTAGGTATATTCATTGAGCAAAATCGGAAACTAATGAACAATTCCGTCACAATTTGCTTATGAGATTTGAAATAACACGACAACTATGCCTCTTTGATGGATCAAAAACTAAGAAAATTGTTGAACAGCACCGAGCCTACCAACTCTTCAAGAACTTTGATTCTAATGGTGGTGATGATTTGTGTTATCAAGGTGGTTTGGATCAAAGGTTCTCAGGCCTTTATCACCAAAACACCCCTTCTAATGATTCTAAACGAATAGGGAATTGTGTGTGAGAGTTGTAAGTGTGTATAAAATGAGAGAAATCATTCTCTATTTTAGGCTGATTTCAGGTAGAAGTGCGGCGCACTTGAGAAGAAGTGCGGCGGTTTTGGGAACTCGATCAGAAGTCGGCGGTTTTTTTTGGGAACTCGATCAGAAGCTGCTGCGCCAAGGAGAAAAGTGCGTTCGTACAATTGCCTTTTCTTGGATCTTCTTTTTGAGATTTGTATGTGATGATATGATAAGTTATATTTCGTCCCAAGCACCAAAGAAGGGTATTTATAGGCTAGAGATAACTTGGGGACCAGGTTGAGAATGTATGTGGATGGATTATGGGCCAGATTCGTGAATTAACTGCATTTCCCTAAAGTATGTTGTACTTATTTGTAAAACCGGCTGCTCAAGTAATATTTTAGCTTGTGAATGTTTTTCTAAGTTGTAGATAATTTAATTCTCTTTCCGTGACGGCTTGAATAACTCAATCCGAGTTCGTATGACCGAGTTTTGACCAAAACAGTGAACAGGTGTCGGGGGATCTTTATCTTGAGTTTACTTCTTCGTTTAAGCTTCTTATCTTCGTGTATTCTTTCTTGTGTTTCCTTCACGACAATACCTAGAACATTATAATATCAAATATACTTGATTAAGTACCAGAAAGTTTATGAGCAATGAATCAGATAAATGCAAATAAGCGCCGCCGATAAAGCATGTATAATTAGGCTTATCAAATTCCCTCCACACTTAGTCTATTGGTAGCCTCAAGCAATTAAAGGCAATAAAACAAGATCGATTATCTGACGTGGGAAATTTAGATTTAATAAGTGTTTTACCTGATTAAGATAACATTTTTAGTATAGAAACATAACTGAGCCACCTCACAAGGGATTGTGTATTGATTATTTAATACACACTGAGTCACGTCAGATAGGTTTTTATAATTGGTGAAGTCACTTCAATTGCACAGACATAATCTAGGTCGCTACCATATGCTTGTACTAGACACATAAACATGCCCGTTGCGGCGTGAGCACCTAGACAGAAATCTCAAAGAGGCAAAATGTGATAACGATGAGGGTGAATAACAGATACTTGATTCCATGTGCCAGAACTTTGCCTTATACTTTGAACTTTTATTTTTTTCTTTTCTCATTCTTTTATTTTCATAAGATTTTTTACCTGCGATACAAAGAGGCTGGCACAAAACTTCTTCTTCATTGAGCACATTTTTCTTGCTCTTGGGATACTTTGGGGATCTCAACACTAAAAGCGAGTGCTGCAGATACATGATTGCATAGGGATTTATTTCACCTCTTATCATACGACTTTGTCTATAAATTAACCTCAAATGCGGTCTAGTAAATGAGAATCAAAAAGCACAGTTCTGGAGCTACTAATTACTGGCCCACGCATATAAACTTTACGAGCCGATACCTAATCTCCAGAAAAGGCGACAAAACCACATATACACATCCATAACGATGGAATAGATACACATGATTGCTCATTCCTTAACTCGAACAAGCTAAAGGCATCAATTATCTTAGGTATCAAAGATGGATACCCGAATTCCTTAAGATCTAGAGGCGAACCTTACAATTTAAGTGGGTTGATTTTGTGCTAGTTATAGTGTCAATCCGGGTAGATTTGCCTTACTAAGAGTATTCATTTTTAATTTTGAAAGGAAAGTATATATATAATTTTTTTTAATTTTCAGAAAATATCAGTTAAATTTAAAAAATTTTTGCATGGGGGCATACATGGAGAGACATGATGAAGATTCCCTCCTATTTGTTACCCCCTCCACACTTATTGAACATTGCGCCTCAAGTGAGAAACTGATAAATATAGAAAATAGGGAAAATTAAGGGAAAACGGTACTTCCCGGGGCATAGAGAGATATAGCTGCGTTGGAGCTATCCTTGAGTGATTCCATTACGTTCTTTTTTTGTGAGGAGCGAGAGCTCCTCCACACTTAAGTAGAGCATTATGCGTAAAATTGAAACTTCCCGGGGCTCATAAGTGCTTGGCTGAATTATGAAGGATATGGCGCGAAACGAAGCGCCAAGCATGTGTATTCTACCACATGTAATATAATACTCCAACTATATAAGTTTCCAAGTGTAAATTGCCAACCACCAACCCAAGCTCCACCTATTTTATTTAATCTGCATAATAAACACAACTACAAGAAAAACATTAAATACAAAAGCGCACTTTCGTAGGCACCACGATTGCATTTAGCGCATGCAACAAGCTTTAAAAAACCCTCGTATCCCCGAGTGGACAGTTATCGTCTCAGGAGTTTTCCAACGAACACACCCACAAAGTTTGATAAATTTCTGCAGAAATCGAGGTAAGAAACACACCGGCCGAATGCGTGACATAATTAAAAACTGCAAACTTTTTTTTTGTTTTATAAATATTTTTTAGTTTTTTATAGGTTTATTATTATTTACTATTACTACTACTACTATTCTTTTTGTTATACTCAACTTGATTCAGGATACCTTGACAATACGATTCAAGTGGGAATGATCTACATTTAAACGTTGAGGATATGGTATTTTTGGAATGTATTCACGGAAAGGATATTCTTCTGTTTTTACTACGTGATAGCCCTTTTTCGATGTCTTAATAGGTTTATCTTTTTTGATTTTATTGTTAACGATAATAGGAGGTGGTGGATGTTTTTGAATTTTTAGAGAATCATCGGACTTTCCACTCCCGGTGAATACGACATTCACGTGCTCGGTTTGAGCTTGAGGAGGATGTGGTGGCTCAGGTCCTATTCTGATGTCTAAAGATATGTTTTGAGATTTTGACCACTCATCTATTTTTCTTTCCATATTTTTAAAGATAGTTTGGAAATTATTTTCGTTTTGCTTCATTTTTAAAATCATATCGTTAACATTGTTTTTGAAAAACATATTTGTAACTCTTTGACCATCCAAGAATTTTGTGATTGATTTTCAAGATATGTTTTTAGTTTTGAGGCTGCTTAGTGACATTTTAGACTTTTTGTTGGGTAAAACACCAGTGGTTTTACCATCGTCTTTGTCAAAAGTTTCCAATGAACAGTTCTCATGCTAACACTAAGACGGGATACTCTTTTGAAATCTTCGAGATCATTTCTCACATCATTGTTTAATTCTGTAAGCGATTTCTCGGAATCATTAGGATCATGAAGGGATTGGTGAGAAAACGAATCATAAGAATGAAAACCCTAAATCTTGATTTAGGGTTCTTCAAAATTAAATGTGTTGTTTTTGTTAAATTGATTGGGTCGTTTTGATGTTTAAGGGTTGTAGATTACTAGTTTACAACAATTTTTTATATGGTTAACACATGGTTGTGTTCTTGATGATTCTTGGGTCGAAATTATGGGAAAATCGTATAGGATGTTTAAATGTTCATGGGTTTGTGTTTATAAGTATTAGAATGATCCCTTGTAAGCTTTAGAGTGTGCAAAAACAAGATAAAACATCAAAATCTTGACAATCTTGGAAAATGAGTCGTTTCACACGTTTTATACCAAAAGTGGTATCTTTTATGGTAAATTCTTGTTAAGATGACTAATGTGTTGTTTTTTTATGTGCTAAGGATCATATCTAGTTGTAAAAGAAGCTAAAAATTGAAGTTTGTTTTTAATAAAAAAACTACACTAGGCGATTTATACGTGGAAAATTGCATTGGGTGATTTATACACGGATTACACTGGGCGATTACAAGTATAATAGGCGATTTATACATGTATAAATGCACTGGGCGATTTAAACACAAGATAACACTGGGAAATTTATATACTAACACTAGGCAATTTATACATAATTTTTATAACTGGGCGATTTATACACAAAGATTAACACTAGGCGATTTATACATATCATTTTCACTAGGCGATTTATACCTAAAATTTACACTGGCCGATTTATACCTGCAATTTTTCCCTAGGTGATTTATATAGGGTAATCTTCCTAGAATTATATCCGTGTTGCCTATTTGACTATGTTTAACCAATAGTTAGTCTGTTGACATTACAAGTTGACTTTCTGATTTTGGATCACCGACCTGTGTTATAACTATATGCCTGAATGCCTGATAAACTATTTTTAATCCCTGGTTAATTATCAAAACTTGCTTCTTAGAACTATATACATGAACCAAATTGTCAATCAGCAATATATATCTGTTTGTGTATAAACTGTATTGAACAATTCTTAGCAGAACGATGAATACTCCAGCTCAACAAATTGCTCTTGACAATGCCTTGGTCTCTCTTGATAATCGAGTCAAGATTGGCAAGTGAAACATGAGAATCATTCCCATAATGACAAAGAAGGAACCTACTTATCAAGTTGTCTTTGATGCTCTTGCACTCTCTCCTCTCTACCCAGCTTTCTTAATCACAGCTGAAGTCCCGGAAATATATATGCAACAGTTCTGGCACACCATCACCAAGATTAAAGACTATTCTTCGTACCAGTTCAAGCTGGATAAGAAAAAGGGCAGAGTTGATGTAGAAGTCTTTCGTGACATTCTCCAAATTTGTCCTAGACTTCCAAATCAATAATTTGTTAAACCTTATTTTTCTGATGAATAAATTGTTCCATTTATTAAGGAACTAGGCTACAAAGGAGACATTGAATCTATCACCGAGGTGATTATTGACCACATACACCAACCTTGGAGAACCTTCAATGCCATCATCAACATATGCCTTTCTAGAAAACCACAGGTCTTGATAAGATTAGACTTTCAAGAACACAAATCCTGTGGGGGATGTTCTACAACCAGAATGTTGATTATGTTGAACTACTTTGGGATGACTTCATGTTCCAGATAGACAACAGAAACACTAGTGCTACAAGAAAAGATAACATGCCATATCCAAGATTTACTAAGGCTATCATCCAACACTTCATTTCCAAAGATAAGACAATTTCAATGAGGAACAAACGTTTCATGCACACAGTTGAGGATGACACTCTCTTGGGTTCTTTAAAAGTTGTCTCCAAAACTAAAGAATATCAAGCGTATGGAGCTCTAATTCCTGCAGAGATAACTAATTTAAAGATGCAGAACTCTCATGCCTATAAGACTTATCTTGCATTCGCTACAAGAGCAGCAACTCCTAAGAAAGCAAGGAAATTTAAGAAACTTGTCTCTCCTTCAAAGAAGAAAACTCTTGTTGCTGTTGAAGAGCCTATAAAGAAACCTGCCAAGAAACATGCTGCTAGAAGACAGTCAACTGGTGTTCAAATCAGAGACACTCTTGGTGTGTCTGTGTCAAAGAAGAAGGCGCCAACAAAGGCTAAAAGAAACAAAGGGATTGATCTGTTGTCTGAAGCCGCATTACTTGAGGAAGCTCAGTTAAAAAAGGCTATCAAAAGAAGATAATGAGAAACAAATATTCATCAAGCAGGTGGCTCAAGTGAGGGAGCTGATTTAGAATCAGAGGTTCCTGATGAGCCAAAAGGCAAGTCAATTGACATAAGTGAAGGAATTGGTTTAAAACCAGGGGTTCCTAATGTGTCCAAAGCGGATTCTTTTGAGAGTGAGTATGAATCTTGGGGAGATAGTAATGATGACAATGATGATGATGATCAACAAAGTAATGATGAACAGGCTTTGTCTGATAATCCGAGGACAAGTGATGATAAAGAAGAAACACAAGAAGATGAGTACGTACATACACCTGAAGACTATGTACCTACTGATGATGAAACAAATGATGTAGATGATGAAGAGTATGATCGTATCAATAAGAAGATGTATAGTGATGTAAATGTGGAGTTGAAAGACACAAAGCTTGAAGGTGAAGGGAAAGATGATGAAGAGACGACTAATGTTGGTCATGTAGATGCTGAGCACGAGAACGTTAATCAAGAGATTGCAGGAGATCAAGTCAAGGATGTTGCTCGGACAATAGTTACAGCTGCCCCCGCTACATAGAAGACTGAATTTCCACTACCAAGTTCTTCTATCTCATCCGACTAAGCTACTAAATTTCTCAACTTTGATAACATCCCCTCGGCTGACAATGAAATTATTTCAATGATGGAAATCCAGGTCCAACATGAAAATCCAAGCAGTTAGACCTCACCACTTCTCACCGTACCTGTTTCGGTAATTCCTGAATCTTCAACAACTCCAGCAACAACTATTCCTCCACCTATTCCACCATTCATCCCTCTTCCACAATAATCAACATCGATCTCAACACCAAAAACTTCAGATGTAACAATCTCAACCACTAATGCTCCTTCTTCCACAACCCTTACTGCTATCCATCAAAGACTTTTTGACTTGGAAAATGAAGTCAAAACACTCAGACATGTTGATCATAGTTCAGTTATTCATGCAGCAACTAAGTCTGAAGTTCCAACCGTTGTTAAAGAGTACCTTGGAACTAGTCTGGATGATGCTCTTTATAAGGTGATCCAGAGACATACTACAGAACTTATTAAGGAACAATCCGTTCTGGCAGATGTCGTAGAAATTCTCCAACAGCAACAAAAACCTCAGTTAAGTGCTGATGATATTCACAAGATCAAGATAGAACAAGTAGGAAAATAGCAAGAGACCAAATACACCATCACTTCATCTGATACAGATGAATTACAAGAATTTGATCAGAAAAGAACCTTTTTAAGACAATGACTAAAACTAAGTCATTTAATAAAAACACCAAGCACAAGGCTCTATATCATGCTCTCATAGAGTCTTTTCTTGAGGATAAAGATGTCATGGACAAAGGTGTTGCAAACAAGTCAAAGAAGAGAAAGCTAGATGATGCTGATAGAAATGAAGGACCTCTTGCTGGATCAAAACAAGGGTTAAAGAGGAAGAAAACAAGCAAAGACGTTGAAACATCAAAGAAGGCCAAGTTAACTGAAACCTCCAAAGGCACCACCAAATCGCAGCCAAAATCTTTCGACAAGTCTGCTCAAGCAGAGGAGACAATGTTTGAAGCTGGAGACACTCAAGTGCCACAAAATCTTGGAGATGACATGGGTATAAATGATGAAACACCCGTTGTCAATGATGACCCAAAGGACTGGTTCAAGAAACTAAAAAGGCCTTTTACTCCAGATCCTGAGTGGAATAAATGTAAAACATTTGATAATAAGCCTACTCAGAAATGGATTAGTGACCTTGCCAAAGCTGGAAAAACCTTCTAAAATATTCGATGATTTAATGAGCACTCCGATTGACTTCAGCGCATTTTCCATGAACCGCCTACAGATTAGTGATCTCACACAAGATATTCTGGTAGGACCGGCTTACAAGATTCTTAAAGGAACTTGTAGGAGTTATGTCAAGCTCGAATATAATATGGAAGAATGTTACAAAGCACTGAATGATCAACTAGATTGGTATAACCCTGAAGGTGATAGATATCCATTCGACTTAAGCAAATCACTACCTCTGGTTTAATCAAGAAATCGTCAGATTATCCCGGTTGATTACTTCTTCAATAATGACTTGGCATACTTGCAAGAAGGAAGCACCAGTAGAACATACACGACTTCTTTGACCAAGACGAAGGCTGCTCAGTACGATCTGCATGGAAATGAAGACATGGTACCCAACTTATGGAGTCCCATAAAAGTAGCTTATAAAAAACATGCTCTTTTAGGCACTTTACATTGGAGATCCAAAAGATAAACCTTCTATGGATATGCTAGTAACAGGGTGTCCAAACATGATATATACTCCACCAAAAGAATTCTGGCAGTGACCAAAGTTAAAATTAACAAGTGGTATGGATATGGTCACTTAGAGGAGATTGAAGTTTGAAGATTAGATCAGCAATTATACACGTTCATGGAAGGAGACTTTCCAAGACTTTATCTCAATGACGGTGAAGACATGCTGCTTCTCGTTGTTCAGAACAGACTCTTCAACATCAAAGGCGAGGACATTGTGCACTTAGCTGCAGCATTACGTATGTTCACAAGACATATTGTAATCCAGAAGAGAGTGGAAGATCTTCAACTCGGTGTCGAAAGCTACTAGAAGAAGCTCAACATCTCAACACCACTAATGCACAAGGCCGGCATCACTGACCTAGAACCATATACCACATACTCTAACCCTCAAGGCGTCATCTATTTGGATAAGTTGGAGAGAAACAGACTGATGTGTTCTCATGATCTATACAAGTTTAGAGATGGTACACTCATATCAGTTCGGGATAAACTCAAAGACATGGCCAACAACTTATAGTTGGGGTATACAAGTGCCATGCCAAGAAGGAAATAGAGTAATTTAGAAAAGAAATGGTCTCCTATCATGGTGAAAGACATTGATCGTTAGTTGCTGGAAAGAAGGTTGATGAGGAGTTTAGAAAAGTTTATTGGTGGAAGGGAATACGGGGAAGACCTTAGACTGCTTCAGCGGACAATATGACTTAGTCATACTTTATTCTACTCTTACAGGTCATTTCTTGTAATTATAAACTTGTGAATATGTAAATAAGTAGTGTAGGAATAAAAATACGCTTATATAGTGTTTGAGTATGAATTTTTAAGAATTTCTTAGTAAATTCAAAAAAAAATCAAATTAACGTACTCAACACCATATAATACCCTTAGAAATTGAGGGGGATCATTAAAATGTTCCTAATAAGTCTTAGTATATATAATCAGAACATTTTTCTCCCTAAATAATTTTCATACATATTTAAATCAATTGATATCTAAAATATCAAGAGATTTGATATTTTTGATAAGGGGAGAAAATGATTAAAATATATATAACATGTAAATAAAAATGCTATCTTAAAGGCTTAAGTGCGAACTCCTTCCTCACCATGCTAAACAATTTTGGTTATCGATGCATGTGTTGAGGGGGGGTATTTCTGAAAAGTAAAACCGCCGAGGTACTAAATGTTTTGATTTATATCACAAATCAAAAGACTGAGAACAATACCAAAAGACTGACCATGTATTTAATTTTTTGGAGTTATAAGGTGGTTAGGTATATGTGTTTGTTCCTACGATCCAGCCAGAACCGGAGAGATCTACCCAGGGATATTCTATTAGATAGAATAGAAGTCCATATGTATGATACAAAAGGAGTAAAAGTGAGAAAAGGGATAATGCAGACTAAGATAGAGCTAACACTGGAACAAACCCAACAAGGTGTTAGTGATGAAGTCTTGGTAAGCATTAAAGGGGTTGAAGAATTAAAAAGAAAAGTAAAGATAAAAGGTGAAAAGAAAGAAGCCCTCCTTTTACGTAGGTAGAAACCGGGTCAATACATATGCTATCAGAAACACTAAGCTGTTGTCTAGTATTGAAGATAGACATCATGGACCCAGTGATGCGATGCACAACCCTCCCTAGCCACTCAAAGTCTCTTAAAAGACTCTTGTTTCATTTTTTACAGAGATTAAACACATTTCAATCGACTTTCTCACTCCGAGTTAGTTGGTATTCAAAAGGTGGCAGTCTGCTCCAGCCTTCGATTACTAAAACTAAAGTGCACTACCGAGTCTAGAGACATCAAGAGATCATCCATAAATCTCACTAGGACACTATTCTAATATATTTGTTGTTCATACACTATGAAAACAAATAATATCTTAAAAGTCCTACGCAATTTCCTTGTGACAATGCCAGAACATCAGAGTGATACTTAAGTATTCACAATGATGATGGAAATCCTTCCAAAACCAACATCAAACAAGCTTTGTGGTAGGTGACTTGTGAGATCTCAAACTTGTGACACTGGATATCGATTCGGTCTAGAATATGAATTGGCGGTTGACGAATTTTGAAACGCATAAAATTCTCGATGTGTCGCAAAACTACTTTAGCAAGTGACGCGTCGATTGATTTTCAAATCAATTTTTGATTCAATCGGCGAGACTTTGTCCCACTGGTTCACTCATACCGTGTTGTCTGCTTTGAGACGCTCCGGTAATGAGAACGGCTAGTGCAGCTGTGAAATCCTGTCAAGGAGATTCTTTGGAATTCTACCTGATCATAGGCAGTATTTATACTGGTTAACGGGGAACCATGGTTATTGCAACCGTATTCGACGAAGTGACAAAGACGCTTTCATCCATATATGTTGTTTATCACTAACCCATTCATGCAGGTAAAACCGGTGGTGGCAGCAGCTAGTCTATGACAAGTCAGATTCATAGCCATATGCTCATACTCGACCGACATATGTAAAGACATTATGAAAGCTCAAGTACATGTTTCAAGACTTACGCTACTCTGATACCGCACATCCTTCTTGAAGTGACGAATGTTAAAGTTAAAGAACTTCAAGAAAGATGACTATACAAGCTTTCAAGATCAAGAAAAGTATGAGCATGTCGGTCCGAAGGTCACAAGTACACAAGATGGAAAAAGATCACAAGATGATGATAAGAGATTATATTCGGCTGATGATCTCAAGAAACTCAATGATCACATGCAAGTCAAGCTTAAAGAAACAAGCTCAAGCCTAAAGTCTAAAGATCACTACGCATATTACAAGTTGAAAGACAAAATTCAAGACCACAAGCAAAGACCGAATACATTCGTAGAATGCTAAGTTTAAGATTTTTATAAAAGGAAGTGACCTCCCTTAGGGGAAGATTATTAGGAATCGAGAAAAGTCTCGTTCACTCTTAGAATACGTAGCTCGTAGGTCTTAGATAGTTTTTGGAACCTTAGTAAGGTAAATAGGCAAAAGCCCATAGAAAGCCCATCAAGGCCCCATGGAGTCGCGACAAAGGATTGTATAAATACCCTCTCCATAGCTTAGATAGGGTGTTGGCTGGTTTAATTTCACACACACATCTAAAATAATATTCTCTCTTTCTTTCTCTCTCTAGAAACCTTCCTTCCATCCCTTTCTTTCTCTAGTTTCTTCATTGATTGGTTAAGTGTTTAGATAAAACATGTTTTCTACACGCTTATATTGGTTCCCGATCATGTGATTAGGGTTTCATTAGGGTTTGAGAAGTACTGACATGTACTGATTTATGGCAGATGTCGCGTACCATGGTTCGCGAGTATGTGACGTGGTCAGATTAGGGTTTTTATTGTTTTGGAAAATTGTTCTCATACCGACACATGTTTCTCAGCTATGTCGAGTAACATTGATCGCGAGTAGCAGGTCCAAATACAAAAATCAAACGAAAATAGTCCTCTGCAGGACAATTCTTAATGAATTGGTCCCTATACGTAATTTTCGCGAGATGATATATATCGGGCCAAAACATGAGATTTAATCAAGTTAAATGAATATAGGAAATAACAATAACAATAACAATGGATTGAGTGAGCACGGGTCTAAAACCGGTAAGAACCGAAACATGTGTTAATGGTGCCCAGAACAAAATTTTGGAGAAAATGAGAATTGGAAACCGAACCAAATTTAGGGGCTGTTTAGTTGGTGAAATTTTTTCTTGTTTTCCCGTTCTAAATTCCTAGAGAAGGGAGTGGCTTTTCTTCTCTAGAGAAAAGTTGAGAATTTTGAAAATCCGTTTAGATGAAGTTATATTTTTCTTTTTTTTTTAAATAAAAACGTATGAAAATGTATAAACCAAAAAATTTTAAAAATAATTAAAAACGGCGGTTAGAATGGACGGTGGAGGATGACACGAGAGGGAATGGTGTATATTTGATGTTTTATAGATCTCGATTCTTTTTATTGAGAAGAAAATGAGAAAGAAAAAAGTAAAATGGACTTTTCAATTTTTATGTTAAAATGTTGAAAAAAAATGTGAATGAGAATTTCACTTTTTTGAAAAATGTTGAAAAAAATACAACTAAATGAATTTTCAATATTTTCCTTTTCACGTGAAATTTTTTTTTAAAAAATGAGATATTTTTCACCAACTAAACGGCCCGTTAGTTCTTAGTTCCGGTTCTTCAAGGATATCCGTGTACAAACTAAAATTTTGAAATATCGTAGGTTGCTATAATAGCAGCATAAGCACCCAAAAATCCAATTCTTTTACTCCATCCGTCCCTAAATAAGTGTTCACTATTGACTTTTAAAGTTTTTTTCTATCAACTTTGACCTTAAATTATTTTGTTTGTGTTGTATAATACTTAACGAAAATCATATCAATGAAAATACATTTAAAACTCAATTCATTCATATATTTTAAATCAAGTATTATATAACACAAGAAGAAATAATTAAGATCAAAGTTGCGTAAGAATGACTTCAAAAGTCAATAGTGAACACTTATTTATGGACGGAGGGAGTATGTTTTTCATCGATTAACGTGTAGACCAACAACATTTTACAACTTACGAAATTACATATGGTAAACTAATATAAAAATGAACATGTTATAAGTTATGAATATCTTATAACCACATCAAATGATCACAATAAAACAAAATAGAGTAAATTGCATAAATCGTCTTTAAAGTTTGGCCAAATTGCATGTTTCGTCCCAAACATTACGAAAGTGCAAAGATCATCCCTCTGAGGAAACATTTGGTGCAAGTATCGTCCTTATGGAGAAACATTTGGTGAAACCTTTGTTGCAAGTATCGTCCCCGCAGGGACGATACTTGCACCAAAGGTTTCCCCACATGGACGATCCTTGCATTTTGATAACGTTTGGGACGAAACATGCAATTTGGCCAAACTTAAAGGATGATTTATGCAATTTACTCAACAAAATAGCATTTAAAAACTTGTTCCAATTGCTTTAGTGATGATGATGGTTGTTTCAAGCCTTTGAATGCTAAATAACAAGTTACAATACCGGTGTTTTGCCTAGCTACACCGGTACAATAATGACGCTTTTAGCTACAATTAATTTGTATGGAGTAGATTTTGCCAACACTCGAGATTATTTTACGACAATTTAGAAACTAAGTATGATCATGATTTGTAAACTTTTGAAAAATAAATTTGGGCTTTGAAAACAGCGTGTTCTCGACTTCTTGATCCTAGATCATAGTTATCACTTATCAGTCATGTTAAAAACTTACATTTATGCATAAGGCGAGATTAAATAAAGGGGATCTAATTTTTTAATCTTTTTTAATATACATGCATGAGTATGAGTGTATGACGCAATTATTATAATAAGAGAAAACTACAATTTTGGTCCACTATCTTTACCGGGTATAACGCTTTTGGTCCATTTTTTTAAAAATTTGCGGGTTTAAGCCAAAACCCGAGTATCCATTTCACATTTGAGCCAAATCAGATTTAACGAAATTGTCTGATTTGGATCAAATGTGAAATGGATACTCGGGTTTTGGCTTAAACCCGCAAATTTTTAAAAAAATGGACCAAAAGTGTTATACCCGGTAAAGATAGTGGACCAAAATTGTAGTTTTCTCTTATAATAACCTTACCTATAGATAATATTATTCAAAATAAATGAAATCAAGGTCATGACTCATGAGTATTATAATCCTAATTCGATCAGAAGTTTACATCCCATGGTTTGAAGTTTACACCGTCAATATGGATACTCTATTTCCAACTCGGGCTTTAGCAAATTGTCTATAACACATACAATCGTTACTTTTGTGTGTTTTAACAGGATAATGCGTTACTAATATTTGACAACGTATTGATTCTTGGAAAGGTATGCAATGCTCAACACTACCAAAAAGCAGAAATGCTTCCGTGTATTATGAATCCAAACATGTATGGAATAAGATTAATAAATCACCATCCTCATCATGTAAAACTAGAGTGATAGGGACTTTGAATTAGCTTTGAGGTTTTTTTTGTCTCATGGTAACTTCTTTGTTCGTGGATCAAATATGAAGATAAAAAAAGAAGCCATGTGTCATCATGGCAACTTTCATGTGGCAACTTTCATGTGCCATCATGGCAACATCTATAAAATTCAGGAAATATCTTGAAAGAAGAAAGAAAAACAACCCATAAGTGTACATAAGTCATACCGAGACTAGGGATGACAATGGGCGAGAAAAAATATTCATAACTCGCGAGTACTCAGATGTAATTGGGTGTATAATCCTGTCAATTTTCACTCACGGGTGGGACGTGAGTGAAAATTTGTACCCATCGATGGGTGGCGGGCGGGTAACGGGTAATGTATACCCATCACGGGTGTACCCTATAAAAATACCCACGGGTGTACCCGTCAAAATACACGGTGGTGTATCCGTAAACTCATTTGTGTCAAAGTAAAATTTATTATAGCAGAGGTGGACCTATGTACAAACTAGGTGGTGCCCGAGAAACACCTTAAAAAGAAATTTCTATTACAAGCGATGTAACATTTTTGTAAGGAACCACCTTGAAAATACATAAGGAACCACCTTAAAAGCTTGGATCTGATAAGATAAAAGAATAAATTAAGAGAGGAGAAAGAAAAACAGACATGGCTGGAGCCCGGAGGTCAGATATGTATTATTGCAATGAGACCAAGTGAAGAAGATAACTTTATGGGGCTTTGGTTTTCGGGGGTTTTGATGCGGATTTTTGTAAGATCCGAAAGAAGTTTTACAATCCTCCTAAGCAGAGTACCTAATCGTTGCATTGTAGTATAGGCAAAACTCGGAGGACTGATCGTTCTCTAGGGGAATAGTGAGGTATGTTCGAATCGTATGTCACTAAGATCTAAGGGTTTAGGGAAGAGTATTTTTGTGTTTTTATATTTTTTAGAAAACAAGTAAAATCTCAGGTTTTGAAAGGGATTTTGATTAAATTACAAACTACTCCTAAATGCAAGATGTTAGGAATCGAGAAACGACTCGATCACTTTCAAAATAGTAATTTGTAGCTCGTAGTTAAACGGTATGTATTAAGTAAGCTAACCGGGTCAACCCATGAACTATCCATGGGTTGGTCGGCCCATGTTGACTATAAATACTCTCTCCATGCCTTGGAGAGGGTGTTGGTTCATTTAGTTATTTCACATTTACATATTTCTTTCTCTATCTAAGTGTTTCAACCACTCTTTTTCTCTCTCTAGATTTCTTACTTTACATCTTGCTTTGGTTATGTGATTTGATATCCTACAGTTTGTATCAGTCGTCATAGGGTGATATAGTGTGGATTATGTGCGTTTATCTTGTCAAAATCTAAGAAATATAGCTATTTTAGTCACTTATACACGAAATTAAAGTGGGTTATTTTTTCGATGTTAAAAGTGTTAAAGTTTGTGGTTTTATGTTAGATATAGACTAGGTATAGGTAGTTTTACAAAAGATTTCAAGAAAAAACGTTCAAAAGTGTGTTTTTAGGTGATTTTTAGTGTTTTGTTTTGTTTTTTGCGTTTTTGTAAAATATGTCATTGGTTTGAATTCTGCGAAATAAGCTGATTCGGGTTATTTAGTCTTATATATATATATATATATATATATATATATATATATATATATATATATATATATATCCTAAAATACCAAATTAGTAATAGTATATAGAGTATCCCGTTTGATAAAAATTGCTTGAGGACAAACAATATTTTATCTCCCGGATGTCGTATCCCGACGAAGTGTGAATTGAAAACCTTGTTTCAGTTCGTGATCGCGTGCTTGAATATTCAATATTTTAGATTTTGGGTTCTAAACGCAAAAGGAAAACACATAAAAGGCACGCTAAACTAGAATTAAAGGCACAACTAAATTCTAATGACAATTAAAGCAAATTAAAACAAACTAATTAACCAAATAAGACAAAATAAAACTCTAAAATCTCAAAATGCAAATTTCTTAAACTAAAATGATAAAATTAATTTTTATAAACAGAAAATATTTTTATTTTGTAATTTTATTATTTATAAAACTAATTTTAAAGCTTTTTAAACTAAAAACTCAATTAAAAATATTAAATGAAAACTAAAAATTAAAAAAAAAATCTAAAAATTTCTTAAACTAATAATAAAGATTTAAGAAGAAAAATGGAATTCACAGCTTATTCCAATAAGCTGTGAAAATTCAATAAGCAAGAATAAGCTCAAACTGAAAACAGGTATAAGGAATTAATGATGCAAGGGTCTTATGAAAAAGACCTCAGGGCGCGTTGGTTGAGGTGTTGGTGTGTTAAAGGGGAGGTCACAGGTTCGAACCCTGTGACTTCCTTTTTGAAATAATTTTTTATTTTCTTTTTGAAAAGCTAAAAATTTAGCAAAACTAAGCAACTTTAATAAAAGTACTTTTTCTAAAACTAATGAATAAGCCAGGAAAAAGCTATCTAAAACTGACAGAATGCTTAAGAGCTCACTTGACTATATAGCTAAAACTTGTTTAGCTTTTTGGACATAATAAGCAAAAGTAAATTGAATAAGCTTAAAATAGATATTAACCTAAACTTAATAAGTTAAAATAAACTAGAAATAAGCAAATGAAATAAGCTAAAAGACCTAAAAATAACTTGGATACAGTGGGCAAAAAGACAGAATTAAAGGGACTAAACCACTACTTAAAAGCTAAGTTAAAAGAACAATAAGCACTAATTCTGAGCTAAAAAGTAAAAACAGATCAAGTTTGAGACCTAAATAAGATAAATAAACTAAAAATTAACACTTTAGCTAAAGACATAAGCTAGAAATGACAGCTTAAAATAACAGTTACCCTACTTGTTCTTTTTGGATTTTTTAAGAAAATGACTCATACTTTAGCTTGAAAATAAAACTTAATAAGCAAAATTTAAAGACTCAAACCTAAAACAGATTTAGACTATGACTCAATAAGCAAGCACAAACTAGAATTTAACAATTAAGACCCATAAATAAACTAGAAAATCTATTTAAAAGTGACTGCATACATGACATTTTAAATTGACTTTTTGAACTAAATGGCTATTTGCTACTAACTTTTAAGACTCTAAAATTCTTTTGACACATTAAAAACTTAAAACAAATTAAGTTCTTATCATAATAAGCTAATCTTAACAAAATTTAACCTAAATTTAAAACTAATTTTGATCACAATTAACCTGCATAAACTGACTCTTAAGAACAAACATTAAAAACTAAACTGTAAATGGACTATTTAGACACACTACAACTAAGCAGCTTGAAAACCTATTTGAACTGACAGAATTGAAAAATGAAAATGAAAATTTCTAAACTTAACCAAACTTATTTTAAAATCATTAAAACTAGCCCCTAAGACTCAATCAAAGCTTATGAAAACTAACTTATTCCTTAAAATTAACCTTAGCTGTCTTAACTTGTGTTAAGACTGCTTATGCCAAACACCCCTTTAAACTTTCAAATTCCATTTTTAAACAAAGAAAGACCTAATTAAGCTCTGGATTTTGAAAACATATTAAGCACTAAGTTTATTGAAGACAAATAAGCAAAAATCTAAAGAGAATAAGTACTTAACAATAAGCTATACTAATAAGCTATTTTAACTAAAAATTGGACAGTTTCATATAAGACTAAAATTAAACTATAACTAAGCTATAACTAAACAAATTAAACTAAATTAAGACAGATGAAGCATAGATAAGCAATGAATAAGCACAGAATAAGCAGAGATTACTTAAGCTTAAAAGGATGAAAAGTAAGTGTACCTTGATCCCAGCTTAACAGGGATCCAATTTTCTCATTAGAGCTTATCTACAAGCTCCAGCTTATTAGAAACAAGCTGGTAAAGTCCATAAGCCCATCCATTTCCGGCTTATCATCTAAAAGCTTATTGTGACCTTTTTAAGTGGATATAAGGTGAACAGCTTATTCAGTTTGGCTTTTAGAAAGATAAACTGAATAAGAACTAGCTTAAGAGTTATAGAGAGCTTAATGACCTTATTAGCTTTTATCTAAACAAATTTAAACCATGATTGCTTAAGAGTAAAAGAGAATTTAAAGAACAATTTAAATGAAACTTGGAATTTTATTAATATCAAAAGAGATTACAAGCTGTTTAAAACAAGATTACAATAAGAAAAATGCAATAAGCTAGAAATTACACTAATAAGCTATTAAAAAGCTACACTAACACTACTAAAAGCTAGATATCTAATCTTTGTGACTCAGCCTCCTTTTATAGCCAGCAAGAGAATGATCCAGAAGCAAAAGGAGCATCCATGATCTCTAATCCTAGCCCTTGATTCATAACCGCCTTAAATTAATCAATCACAACACTTCCAATCCCGTGCTTGGTTTTGTCTAATTTGGCTTTGTTTTTGTCCATTTTTGACATATCCATTACCTGCAAGATATAATTCACAAAATACACATATACAATGCATTTTTCATGTATTTTTGGTCATTTAGGCTCGTTTAATTAAATAAAAAATGATTGTGAATAAAACACATTGCAAAATTTCCCCCAATACTAAGCTATTGCCGTGTCCTCACGCAATGTCATAAATACACACTTAGAAAACCAAAAATTTCATTCCCCTTGGACTAGTTACCTCGAAAAGTAGCTAAGTGTTCATCTAAGGGGATTAAGAAATCACTAGTTTTGAAACGCCCCTGTTTTACCATTTTTATAAATATACAAACACTTATTATTATCATTATTATTAATTTTTCTTTTCAATCATAACTTTAAGGATCACAGTTGAAGAAACACTAAAAGGATAAATTCATCGTCCTCGACTTTTCACTTGCCCCAAACCAAGCTTAAAAACGAAATCATTGTTAAATACAAGTTAAAATGTAAACTATCATACAGCTATAATTGTGTATGCATAGCTACTTTCCGCTCCCTTATTCCTAAATCCTCTAAGGGTTTTATTCTTATTATTGGTGACAAATAAATTAAGTCCTTCTTCATATAAAGTAAACCCATTTTTGACCATAATTAGTTTGAAATCCTTTCTTAAAGAGACGAATTCATGGTAAGAAATAAGAGTCTACATTCAGGTTACTGTTTCGGTTCTAATTTCGCATGATTTAGGGGTTATCCTTTTTATTTCATCCGAAACAACTCAACTACGAGTCCAGAGATGGAGGCTTTATTTAGATAACCCCGGAGTCAAAATTTGGCTTTATTATTATTATTATTATTGCAACATTATTAAACCCCCCGGTCCTTTAAACAACTGTCACATCGGTATGCGAGCCGACCATGGTCCAGGAGTCTTATTTCGACCAGGAGATCCTCGACCTTTTTGAAGGCTACAACATCGGCAGCGAACCGACCAGATGCAGCAAACTTTTATCAGTCTCGGATTTATTATTCTTACTATGGGCCTTCTTTTGAAGACTGCCACATCGGCAGCGAACCGACCAGAGACAGTAAACTTTTATCAGCCCACAATTCTTATTATTATTATTACCTCCACCCTTTAAACGACTGTCACATCGGTATGCGAGCCGACCATGATCCAGAAGTCTTATTTCGGATTCGGTTTATTTTATTATTATTATAGCCAAATTTTAAGTCATGTGGTCTTTTAACTTCCTAGACAACGGTAGCGAGCCGTCAAGAATCGGTAGCCTATTTCCCCACAACACTGATAAAACCTCGATGTGTACCTTAATTTCACCAGAAGGAATCTCTACGAAGGGATTTAAACTAAGAATCGCAAAAACTAAAGTAACTTTATTTATTCAACAATTATATAACGTTTATTAAGCTGATGGGAGCAAAAAGCCACAATTAACCTCTATGAGCTCTAAAGAGATCCAACTATTCCCTGTTTAGCATCTTAACTTATATTCAACTCTATCATTTTTCGTTCTTCGCAAATTTAAAATCTTTAATAAAAAGATCCGTGAATGCTTAGTCTAATAAATACAAGCTTTGCATATTTAAAGTCTATTATGAAAACTTGCAAACTCTTGGCTTTTTCAAGCTAGAATTCGCGTTTTAAAGCTTCTTGTATAAAAGACTAGCAAAAGCTTAAATTTATATAAGTTAAGTGGCAAGCTAGAGCGCTACATGCTCAAAAATTTATTCTCAGAAAGACAAAAATTCGTGTCAAAACACTTATTTTATTTTTGAATTTTTTTTAATTTTGGCATAAAATCACATATTTTTGGTATTTTTGGTGGTAAAACGGGGTTACGTGAAGACAAGGCAAATGCAAGTAAGATCAAATCGAAAGATCCCCCCATACTAGAACTAAACATTGTCCTCAATGTTTAAAAGGGTCTCTACGTAAATCTAAAGCCGTTTATTAATTATGCTAATAGATAAACGTGAATCAATAAGATCTAGGATATCGGATTCCCATATATAAGCATGCAAAGGATAGAAGATCGAGTGAGAGGACAAAAAATTATGAGCACGCGATCTTCATAATCGGTGGCAATCTCTGAACCATAAACCCAACCAAACCCAGAACATGCCATCGACACCAAGCGCTCCCCCATTGAGCACAGATAGACCTCCACGTCACGCTTATTGAACTAAATATTATACTCTTTTTTTTTATCATTTTGACTTTGACCCGGGTTGGACTTAGGCTTATGACATGGGCCGGTTTGTACTTGGATTGGGTAAGGATTTTAGTTTTTGTTATATTTAAGGCTTAGGCTTAGTTTAGTATATATACAATGTTAATGGGCTGACCTGTCCCAATAAAATGGGTACGGGTTGGCCTATTAAGGATGTATACGCCTCCGGCTTTGATTTCCCATGCTATTTTTATTCCCTTGCTCGGCTTTGTCCGTTTTGTTTTATTTTTGTCCTTTTATGATATATCTGTTACTTGCAAGACACAATTAACAAAACACACATATATAATGCCTTTTTATATTTTTTTTTGTTCATTATTGGTCTTTTTAGCTTAATAATAAGAAATAAATGATATGTGTTAAGCACATATAAAAAAAAACCCATACTATGATATTGCCGTGTTCTTACGCAATGTCATAAATACACACTTAGAAAACCAAAAATTTCAACTCCCTTAGACTAATTACCTCGAAAAGTAGCTAAGTGGTCATCTAAGGGGATTAAGAAATCACTAGTTTTGTTAAGCCTCCCGTTTTACCATTTTTATATATATGCAACACTTATTATTATCATTCATATTTTTTTTAATATCATAACTTTTACGGAACGAGGAATACTTATAAACTATATCAAAAAAGATAAATTCATCGTCCTCGATTTTTGACCCGCCTCAAACCAAGCTTAAAAACGAAATAATTATTAAATACAAGTTAATATGCTAACGCTACTCATAAATGCTAATTGTGTACGCAAAGCTACTTTCCGCTCCCTTATTCCAAATTTCTCTAAGGATTTTATTTTTATTATTAGTGACAAATAAATTAATGCCTTATTCACATAAAGTAAACCCGGTTTAGACCATAAGTAGTTTGAAATCCTTTCCTAAAGAGATGACATGGTAAGAATAAAGTCCACATTAAGGTTCTAATTTCGCATGATTTAGGGGTTATCCTTTTTTTCATCCGAAACATCTCAACTACGAGTCTAGAGACGAAGGCTTTATTTAGATAACCCCGGAGTCGAAATTTGGCTTTATTATTAACATTATTATTATAGCAACATCATTAAACCTCCCGGTCCTTTAAACAACTGCCACATCGGTATGCGAGCCGACCATGGTCCAGGAGTCTTATTTCGACCAAGAGATCCTCGACTTTTTTAAAGGCTCCAACATCGGGAGCGAACCGACCAGATGCAACAAACTTTTATCAGTATCGGATTTATTATTCATACTATGGGCCTTCTTTTGAAGACTGCCACATCGGCACCGAACCGACCAGAGACAGTAAACTTTTATCAGCCCACAATTATTATTATTATTATTATTATTATTATTATTACCCTCACCCTTTGAACGACTGTCACATCGGTATGCGAGCCAACCATGATCCAGAAGTCTTATTTTGGCTTTGATTTATTTTATTATTACTATTATTATAGCCAAATTTCAAGTCCTGTGGTCTTTTAACTACCTAGACAACGGTAGCGAGCCGTCAAGAATCGGTAGCCTATTTCCCCACAACATTGACAAAACCTCGATGTGTACCTTACTTTCATCAGAAGGAATCTCTATAAAGGGATCTAAACTAAGAATCGCAAAAACCAAAGTAACTTTATTTATTTAACAATTATATAACGTTTATTAAGCTGATGGGAGCAAAAAGCCACAACTAACCTCTATGAGCTCTAAAGAGTTCCAACTACTCCACGTTTAGCATCTAACTTATATTTAACTCTATTATTTCTCGTTCTTCGAAAAATTAAAATCTTTAATAAAAATATCCGCGAATGCTTAGTTTAATAAAAACAAGCTTTGCATATTTAAAGTTTATCATGGAAACTTGCAAACTCTTGGCTTTTTCAAGCTAGAATTCGCGTTTTAAAGCTTCTTGTATAAAAGACTAGCAAAAGCTTAAATTTATAAGTTAAGGGGCAAGCTAGAGCGAAACATGCTCGATGAAGTCAAAATTTATTCTTAAAAATACAAAAATTCGTGTCAAAACACTTATTTTATTTTTGAATTTTTTTTAATTTTGGCATAAAATCACATATTTTTACTATTTTTGGTGGAAAAACGGGGTTACGTGAAGACAAGGCAAATGCAAGTATGATCAAATTGAAAGATCCCTCCCATACTAGAACTAAAAATTATCCTCAATGTTTAAAAGGGTCTCTACGTAAATCTAAAGCCGTTTATTAATTATTCTAATAGATAAACGTTAATCAATAAGATCTAGGATATCGGATTCCCATATATAAGCATGCAAAGGATTGAAGATCGAGTGAACGATGGACAAAACCACGAGCACGAGAGTCTTCATAATCCAGGTAATCCTGGACATAAAACACAAACCATGAAACACGAGAAAGGAAGAGGCGAGCCTCCTCACGTCACACTTATTTATAAATATTATACTAATATACTACTACTAGGGATAAGCATGGGTTGCCACCCACGAAGCGCTTGTTTTTGTGCGAGTCTCTAGCTTGACTCTCCCCATATCATCATGATATTAGGGACGAAACGTGTGGAAGAGCAAACTTCCATCGAACTTTCATATGTCACCGGCTCTAAGGAATAAAAACTATAAGCGAAGATGCCGGGGTCAAAAACTTTGACCATACTCTTCAAATCATTATTATCGAGTTCATCCTTTAAGCTTCTTGGGTCATGATCTAAAAACACCTCATGAGGGAAATTAGGGATAGTGTCATTATTAAGCAAACTCTCAAGATAGATTATATCTCCTTTCGAATCATGATAACCAACCTTAATAACCGTAGAAACATCCATATCAAGAAAAGCATTGATCTTATCAATATCGCCTCCTGGGTCAAAACACTTATCCTCATTAGCATCGGAAAGAGGTGTGACGGACAAAACTGGCTCATCAAGATTAGAAACATAAGAGTCGTTGCTCTCGATATCCTCTAATTCCTCATTAAAAAGAGGATTTACGTCACTAGAGATGTACTCGTCATCAAATTCAAAAAGAAGGTTCGAATAAATTTTAAAATTTTCCTCCTGAACGTCCTCCTCAGGAAGTGACTCGTCATCACTAGAGGTAAAATCATCATTAGCATCGAAGAGAGGATTAGAGAAAGTCATAAAATTTTCCCCTAAAACGTCAAGAGGGGGAAAATCATTAATCGAAGATTTTATCATTTTAAGTTCCTCAAAATTATTCAAAGAGAGAGGAGATGATGGATCATCATTTAATAACTTCTCAAGTAGAAAATTTTTTTCCCTCCGCATCAAAGTCGGCATCATCAATTCCTGGTGGAAATGGGTCAAGAAGAGCGAGTTCATTGGCGAACTCCTCGAGAAGAGAATCACTAGTCTCAACCGGTGTGAAACTAGGAGAAAAATCAGGTGTAGAAGTGGTACGGCCACTTAAATGATGAGATAACTTCTTAATCTTTAGCACTTCTTCGAAATTATCCTTACATGATATATCAATAAAATTAATCATTTTAATCGACTCAATTTTATGCTCATTAGGATATTTCAAAGTGGTGTCAGTATGAAAGATCAATTGTTCATCTCCGTCTCTTAAAATAAGTTCTTCATCATATACGTCGACTAATGCTCGTGACGTCCTCAAGAAAGGCCTCCCGAGAATGAGGGGAACCCGAGGATCGACATCGTAATCAACGACTACAAATTTGGCCAGAAAATGAAACTTTCCTACTTTCACAAAGACGTCTTCGGCAATACCAACCGGATAAGCAACCGGTCGGTTTGCGAGTTCGAGAGTCATGCGAGTCATAGTAAGTTCCGGGAGTGAAAGCTTCTTCCATATGGAAAGAGGCATTAAGTTGATGCTAGCGCCAAGATTGGCCAAGGCTAAGCACTCAACTAGCTACGAAAAATCATAAGGTATGAGAAATCTACCAGGATCTCTAAGTTTTTCGGGCAACTATTTTAGGAGCACCGCCGAACAATTCTCATTTAATAGAGTATTAGCCAATTCAAATAATTTTTCTTTATTAATAAGGAGACTCTTAAACGTAGAAGCAAACTTAGGTATGTGAAGAAGAGCATCCGCGAAGCTAAGGTTGAAATGTGATCTTTGAAATATTTGAAGGAACTTCAACATTTGATAATTAGCTTTTTCACAGAGCTTTTGGTCGTTAGGCCTCGAAGGATAAGGTATTGACGGTTTAGGATTAGTCTTCGGAGCAACATCGGGCTCCGGAATCGGGTTTTGGACAACCGGAGGTTGGACGTGTGCGGTACTTTTTGAACCTGTCGTTTGCACCTTATCCTTTGTTGCCTCGGTTTCACGTTCCACTTCCTTTAGGAGAGGAGAAGGAGTAGGTGGAATCGAAGGTCCATCCTAAGAAACACCACTTCGGGTGGTAATGGCTTTCAAGTCACCTCTCGGGTTAGCAACGGTATTACTAGGAAGTGATCCCGAACCCGAGGGATTTTGCTTTTGCATAGTAAGATTAGTTAACATGTTCATTATTTGATTATTTTGATTTTCTATCTTATTGGTTCTTGTATCAGGAGAAGATTTGAATTCATTTCGTAATTCCGTCTTCATATTAGTCATTTGAGTTTACATGGCTCTCAAAGTAGCTTCATTACTTTTCATGTAGTTCGTTAACTCATTCGAAGGTCCAACTTGAGCTTGATAATTTGGAGCTTGATAATTGTTGTTTCCTTGATTGAAGTTTTGACCTCTTCCTTGATTTTTATTGTACCGATTGTAGTTTTGATTGTTTTGCACATTCTGAGGAGTAAAACCGGGTGGTCCCATTTGGTTGCTAGCACGATCATTCGGGTCTCCTCGAGGACGGTATACATTACCTTCTTGATTGTAGGTCCTCGTGGCTGCATAAGCATTAAAAATGTTGCTATCGGTAGCAAGACACTCATAGTATGGATGCGGTCCACCACAAGTAACACAAATCTCTTCTACGGCTTTTACGAAAGCTTGTTGATTAGCCTTATTCATAAGCACTAATTCCTTAACGATGTCGGTGAGAGTGATAATACTCGGAGAAGGAGATGAAGAAGAAGTAGTAGTACTCACTTTTGAAACAATCGGTTTGTTTCGTGAAGTACGTACTTTCGACTTATTCTCAATAATCGTCAAAGCATCTCGAGGTATACGGTTCAAAAGATTACCACTGGCAGTGGCATTTAGAGAATCTTGATCGGATTGAGTCAACACATTGTAAAACATATCAATTTGGTGCAATTCCGAAAAACTGTGATGTGGGCAGTTATGAAGGAGTTCTTTAAATCGGTCACATGCCTCACTAAACGTTTCTTCAAACTTTTGTTCAAAATTCGTGATATCGTTCTTGAGATTCGTAGTCTTCGAAGGAGGAAAGAAATAATTCACAAACTTAGAAACGAGATCTTCCCAAGTAAGAAGAGAACGAGGGGGTTCTTTTTCTAGCCAAATTCGGGCGGCCCCCTCAAGAGAAAATGGGAAAAGCATCAACTTGATAACATCATGTGGAAAGTTTTGTATTTAAGCGTAGAAGTGATCTTGTTAAACCAACGAATATGAGCATGAGGGTCGTCCCTTTCAAAACCATGAAATTGGCTCGAAGTTACTAATTGAAGTAACCCAACTTTCAACTCAAAATTTTTGGCAAGTATAGCGGGAATAACAATCGCATCTCTGTAACCCTCGGTGGGTGCTTGGAGTAATTCCGACATAGTACGCGTATCCGCCATAGTGACAACAGGAGTCTCTATAATAGTCCGAATCTCGGGTTCGACTATTTTCTTGGAACGTCTACGATTACGTCGCTTTGGAATCGTAGAAGACTCAACAATTAAATTCGATGAAGAGCGAGTGCGCATGCACTAAATAAAAACTAAATAAGAGAAAAATATATCTAAAAGAAAAATATTTTTTTGAACAGATAGTCAAAAGTTCACGGTAGCTCTTTAGATAACGCACAAAGAAGCGAAGGAGTGGGTAAGCGCGAAGCGTTTTAAAAACCTTCTCCTTTCGGGTCGAAGTTCGTAGGATCAACCCTCCTTATACCTCTCTTATAGTTTGTTAAACTAAAGGTGAGCCGATTAAACAATTGACAAAACGATTTCTTTTTGTGGTTTTTTAATTTTTTTTGGTACTTTCAATACTTTTGGAAAAGTATTGTTGGTATTTTAATAATTTCTTAAAAATAAATCAAGAAAAATAAAATATTTTTGTATTTTTTAAAGTTTTATAAAAGAAAATAACTTCACGGGGAAGGGTCTTCAAAACACTAATCTTCAAACTTTAACTCGATATTCGTAACACACCTCCCCGGCAGCGGCGCCAAAAACTGATTCGAATATTATAGTCAATATATAATAAAATATATATAACTAAATATCTGAAATTAGTAATAGTATAGAGAGTATCCCGTTTGATATAAAAATTGCTTGAGGACAAACAATATTTTATCTCCCGGATGTTGTATCCCGACGAAGTGTGAATTGAAAACCTTGTTTCGGTTCGTGATCGTGTGCTTGAATAATCAATATTTTGGATTTGGATTCTAAATATAATAACGCAAAGGGGAAAGCATATAAAGGCACGCTAAACTAGAAACTAAAGTAATTTTAAAATCCTAAAAACCTTTAAGGTAAATAAAAACTAAAATTAACTCACTAAATAACTAAAAATGACATATTAAAATTCTAAAAACTCAAAATGCAAATTTCTTAAACTAAATGACTTAAAGTAATTTTTGAAACACATATTTTTTTTAAACTACTTTTAAACTAAATAATACTAAAAATACTAAACTTGGTCCTAAAATTTGAGAAAATTACTAAAAATACTAGATACTATTCCTAAGGTTTATAAAGAAAAACAGGACAATAAGCTTT